>SNVD02005564.1:0-103008 GCA_013180625.2 Boswellia sacra
GGGGGTTAGTTATGGTACTTTTTGGAAACCATATTTGTTTCAAATTAGGATTTCTCTTAATATAGCAAGAATGCACTTTGTGTCCTTTTCTTCCACAATAAATACATGAATGATTAGGATTATTCCTAGAAGATGCATGAGCAAAATAATTTTTAAAATACTTTTGATTTTTATGAGTTTTATATCCTAAACCTCTTTCATCAAAAACACACCTTTGGTTTTGTAACATAGAATTCAAATTTTTTGTGCTTTTTGTAAAACTATCAACAATATTTTTTAAGTCATTATTTTCCTTTTTCAAAATAACATTTTCTTTCTCTAATTTATCAAAATCCTTTTGTTTTAAAATCTCATTTTTAGTTTTTAAAAAATGTATTTGACTTTCCAAACTTTCAAAATCTTTTTGCTTTAAAATTTCATTTTCATTTTCTAAAGCTTCATTTATTTCCACCAACTCTTCTAATTGAGATAACATGATTTTTGACTTCTTTTTGAAAGCAGTGATTTTTGAATTTTGTTTATCAACTTGCACATGTAAATTTTGGAATGCTTCAACTAATTCATCATATGAAAGCTTACGATCATGGTTTAGAATACTTATCTCATTTTCTCTTAAAGCCATGAAGCATATGTTTGCCACTTTGCAATATTCTCTTCGGTGGAGCTAGCTTCACTATTCATCCCAACATTGGGCTTTCATTGCTTGGATTTCTATTTGACTCTTGAAGTAAGGACAATCCATCTTTATATGTCCCGGTTTCTTGCACTCATAGCAAATGACTTGATCATTTTTCTTATCTTGCTTTGAGCTTTGCCCTTTGTACTCCCTTCAAGAATTCTTCTTGAATCCTTGGTTTCTTCTAATCATCCTTTTTAGCTTTATTGTGATGAATGCAAGATCTTCATCATCTCCTTCATCGTCGGACTCATCATCTTCTTTTGTTGAAGATTTGAAAGCGATATTTTTCTTTTTCTTGAAATCTTCTTCCTTCTCCTTCAAGGTGATTTCAGGAGTCATGAGAGAACCCATAAGTTCTTCTAATGGTAGTTTGGTGAGGTCCTTTGCTTCTTGAATTGCCGTCACCTTTGGATCCCAAGATTTTGGTAGACACCTAAGATCTTTCTCACCATTTCAATATTAGAATAAGATTTACCAAGAGATTTCAAACTATTAATAATATCTGTAAATCTAGTAAACATTTCAGAAATTGATTCATCCGATTCATCTTAAAAAGCTTATAACTATGAACTAGCATACTAATTTTAGATTCTTTAACTTGACTAGTTCCTTCATGAGTTACTTCAAGTGTGTGCCATATTTCTTGTGCTGTAGAACAAGTAGATATTCTATTAAACTTATTTCTATCTAGAGCACAATATAACACATTCATAGCTTTAGCATTCAAACTCAATTTCTTTTTATCATCTTCACTAAACTCTTTAGTTTCTTTAAGCATGCATTCCCCATTTTCAATTTTGGTAGGAACAAAAGGTCCTTCCAAAACAATAGACCACAAATCCTAATCAAAAGATTTCAAGAAAATACTCATTCTAGTTTCTATATAAGCATAATCACTTCCATTAAAAAAATGGAGGTCCTAGAGATGATAAGTCCCTCAACATATGAAGTTGAATAAAGTTGCAATAGCTCAAAATCGGTTAAGATTATTAAAAAATGAGCAACCTTGCTCTAATACCACTGTGACCCAGGTTAGGCGGAGGGGGGGGGGTGGGGGGGGGGCGGGGGGGGTGAAATGGTTTTATTTATCAAACGGATTTGTAAAACTTTTCTTTGATAATTATTATTAACTCTTTCTTGTGAGAATAAAGGTGAGTAAGATGAAATAGGATGCAATCAAGAGAATAGCAATAAAGAACAATCACAAGTGCAAGTAAATGTAAAGAGCATAGGGATAGAGAGAGTGCAAACTCAATTTACGTGGTTCGGCAAACCTTGCCTACGTCCACGGGCTCCTAGCCCCACAAGCTAGGCTTTCCACTAAGTTGTAGAAATCTTTACAACTTGCTTGATGAACAACCTCACCAAGACTTTCTCCTTCAACCCTTGATAACACCACACCAAGAGTTCTTCTTGATGAACTACCTCACCAAGGCAACTTCCTTCAACTCTTGATAACACCACACCAAGAGTTCTTCTTGATGAACAACCTCACCAAGTAAATGTAAAGAGGAAAGGAATAGAAAGAGTGCAAACTCAATTTACGTGGTTCGGCAAACCTTGCCTACGTCCACGGGCTCCTAGCTCCACGAGCTAAGCTTTCCACTAAGTTGTAGAAATCTTTACAACTTGCTTGATGAACAACCTCACCAAGACTTTTTCTTTCAACCTTTGATAACACCACACCAAGAGTTCTTCTTGATGAACTACCTCACCAAGGCAACTTCCTTCAACTCTTGATAACACCACACCAAGAGTTCTTCTTGATGAACAACCTCACCAAGGCCACTTTCTTCAACTCTTGATAACACCACGCCAAGAGTTTT
This sequence comes from Boswellia sacra, assembly GCA_013180625.2. Lineage (NCBI taxonomy): Eukaryota > Viridiplantae > Streptophyta > Magnoliopsida > Sapindales > Burseraceae > Boswellia > Boswellia sacra. The sequence continues at coordinate 2,506 of SNVD02005564.1, forward strand.
TCTTGATGAACAAACTCACCAAGGAAAGAGTTCTCTTAAGGATAACTTTTATCCTTTACAAGAAGATATCACTCTCACCACAATACAAGAACAAAGTAAGTTTTTACAACAAAAGTATAACTCTCTTCAAAGAGTAGATAAAGAATATAAAACTCTATAGACTTGATATTTCTCTTGTTTTTTGCTTGATAGATGCTTCTCTTGCTCTTCTTCTTGCTGAATGCATAGGAGAAGGGCTCCTTTTATAGGCAAATGAGATGAACTTAATCAAGTGAAGACACTAACTCCAAATTTTCTGCCCACCATAACAACCGTAATCTTGTCTGCCATTTTTGTCAATGTTTCGTTTGAAATTTGAAAATCTGAAAAACAGAAAAGATCTGGAAAATTGAATAGCTTTCCAACGCATCAAGAACCAAGTCATTTGGATATCTGTAACTTAAGATATGGCCAAAAAACCATTCGGTGCTCATGTGACTTGATTGTTCTTCCTTGTGTGAGTCTACCGACTTGCATGTGTATTATGTCGGCCTTCCATTTGAAATTTGAATTTCTTCAAAGAATATGAAATGTTCTCCATTGAATTATCTTTATAATTCCATAAGAATCAAATCATTTGGATATCTCTAACTCAAGATATGGATAAAACATCATTCGGTGCTCAAATGAGTTGATTTTTCTTCTCTGTGTCAGTCCACCGAATTGCATGTCGATTATGTCAGCCTTCCGTTTGAAATTTGAATTTCTTCAAAACATATGAAATGTGCTTCATTAAGTTCTCTTTCCAATGCCATAAGAATCAAGTCATTTTTGTTTTTCTAGCTCAAGATATGTCCAAAAGAGTATTTGGTGCTCATGTTAGCTGCTTCCATTTGTCTTTCAAATTGCATGATGATTTGGACAATCTTGCACTTGAAATTTGAATTTATTTAAAACATATGAAATATTATAAATTGAGTAATCTTTCCAAAAGCTCAAGAATCACATCATTTGGACATCTATAGAGATATATATGACCAATTGATTGAACATTACTCATGTGTCACATTCCTTAAGTCAAACCTTGTTTTTAAACTTTGGTGCCTTTAACATGTAGTCTTGTCCTTAGCTTCAACACTTGAGCCTTTTCTTGATTTTACAATTATTTCAATGATATTACTCTTGCACATAAATAAATATGTTAGTAAATCACAATGAATCAATGTGTATTGTTATCATCAAAATTATCATGTAGCCTTAGGGCTAACATTTTATATATCCTATACAAATCTTATAAGAGTTGGTGAAAATGTGAGTTAAATCCCATTGCAAATGAACATTGATCTACCTAACGAGTTTTATTCATTGGCTTATGATTTTTATATCTTCAATTACTACTATAATTAAGAATTTACGACTCTTAAGCGCAAATTTTGATACTGCGCTTTACGACTTTTACATAGTAATTTACAACTTTTATCTCATTTTTCACGACTTTTATATCCCCGATACAAATCTTATAATAGTTGGAGAATTTTCGGTTAAATCCCAAATCAAATGAACAGTGACTTTCCCTACGACTTTTATTCTTCTCTTTATGATTTTTATAAAATCAATTACGACTTTTATCGCATTTTGCACGACTTTTATATCTCGGATACAACTCTTATAAGAGTTGGAGAAATGCGGGTTAAATCTAATGCGAAATGAATAGTGACATCCCTTATGACTTTTATTCTTGTTTTATGATTTTTTTTACCTTCAATTACTACTATAATTAAGAATTTACGACTCTTATGCGCAATTGTGATACTGCACTTTGTGATTTTTACATTGTGGTTTACAACTTTTATCGCATTTTTCAAGACTTTTATATCCCAAAACAAATCTTATAAGAGTCGGAGATATTTCGGTTAAATCCCAAAACAAATGAACAGTGACTTCCCTTACGTGTTTTATTCTTCTGTTTATGATTTTTATACCTTCAATTACGAGTATAATTAATAATTTATGACTCTTTTACGAAATTATAATAGTTGGTTTTACGACTTGTACATCGCTTTTTACAACTTTTATCGCATTTTTCGTGACTTTTATATCCCCGAAACAAATCTTATAAGAGTTGGAGAAATTTCGGTTAAATCCCAAAACAAATGAACAGTGACTTCCCTTACGCGTTTTATCTTCTGTTATGATTTTTATACCTTCAATTGCGAGTATAATTAATAATTTACGACTCTTATACGAAATTGCAATAGTTGGTTTTACGACTTGTACATCGTTTTTTACAACTTTTATCGCATTTTTCGCGACTTTTATATTCCCGATACAAATCTTATAAGAGTTGGTGAAAATGTGGGTTAAATCCCACAATAAGTGAACAGTGACGTTCCTTATGACTTTTATTCTTCTGTTTATGATTTTTTTACCTTGAATTACGACTATTATTAAGAATTTACAACTCTTATACGAAATTGTAATAGTGGGCTTTACAACTTTTATATAGTGGCTAACAACTTTTATCGCATTTTTCACGGTTTTTATATCCTCGATACAAATCTTATAAGAGTTGGTGAAAATGTGGGTTAAATCCCATTACAAATGAACAGTGGCCTCCCTTACGACTTTTGTTCATATATTTATGATTTTTATACCTTCAATTGCGAGTATAATTAATAATTTACGACTCTTATAGGAAATTGTAATAGTTGGTTTTACGACTTGTACATCGTTTTTTACAACTTTTATCTCATTTTTCCCAACTTTTATATCCCCGATACAAATCTTATAAGACTCGGTGAAAATGTGGGTTAAATCCCACAAGAAGTGAACAGTTACGTCCCTTACGACTTTTATCCTTCCGTTTATGATTTTTTAACCTTGAATTATGACTATTATTAAGAATTTACAACTCTTATATGAAATTGTAATAGTGGGCTTTACGACTTTTATATAGTTGCTAACAACTTTTATCGCATTTTTCACGGTTTTTATATCTCCGATACAAATCTTATAAGAGTTGGTGAAAATGTGGGTTAAATCCCATTACAAATGAACAGTGGCCTCCCTTGCAACTTGTGTTCATGTATTTATGATTTTTATATCTTCAATTGCGACTATAATTAATAATTTACTACTCTTATACGAAATTGTAATAGTGGGCTTTATGACTTGTATATTGTGGTTTACAACTTTTATTGCATTTTTTGCGACTTTTATATCCCTGACACAAATCTTATAAGAGTTGGTGAAAATGTGGGCTAAATCCCACAAGAAGTGAACAGTGACGTCCCTTACGACTTTTATTCTTCCGTTTAAAATTTTTTTACCTTGAATTATGACTATTATTAAGAATTTACGACTCTTATACGAAATTGTAATAGTGGACTTTACGACTTTTATATAGTGGCTTACAATTTTTATCGCACTTTTCTCGACTTTTATATCCCAGATACAACTCTTACAAGAGTTGGTGAAAATATAGGTTAAATCCCACAAGAAAGGAACCTTGATGTCCCTTACGATTTTTATTCTAGTGTCTATGATTTTTTTACCCTCAATTACGACTATAATTAAGAATTTACGACTCTTATACCAAATTGTAGTAGTGGGTTTTACGACTTTTACATACTCTTTTACAACTTTTATTGCAGACTTCACGACTTTTATATGCCCGATGCAAATCTTATAAGAGTTGGACAAATTTCGGTTAAATCCAATAACAAATAAATAGTGACGTCCCTTACGACTTTTATTCTTCTGTTTATGATTTTTTTACCTTCAATTACGACTATAATTAAGAATTTACGACTCTTATATGAAATTGTAATAGTGTGCTTTACAACTTTTATATAATGCTTTGCAACTATTATCGTATTTTGGACGACATTTATATCTCGGATGCAACTCTTATAAGAGTTGGAGAAAATTCTGTTAAATCCCAAAAGAAATGAACAGTGACTTTCTTTCCGAGTTTTATTCTTCTATTTATTTTTTTTTACCATCAGTTACGACTATAATGAAGAATTTATGACTCTTATACGAAACTGTAGTAGTAGCCTTTACGACTTTATATAGTGATTTACAACTTTTATTGCATTTTTCACGATTTTTATATCCCTGATACAAATCTTTTAAGAGTTGGTGAAAATGTGGTTAAATCCTATAAGAAATGAACTATTACATCCCTTACGACTTTTATTCTTCTGTTTATGCTTTTTTTACCCTCAATTACAACTATGATTAAGAATTTACGACTCTTATACAAAATTATAATAGTGGGCTTTACGACTTTTATATAGTGTTTTACAACGTTTATCACATTTTTCACGACTTTTATATCCCCTATACAGATCTTATAAAAGTTGGAGAAATTTCGGTTAAATCCCATAACAACTGAACAGTGATTTCCCAACGACTTTTATTCTTCCGTTTATGATTTTTTTTTTTACCTTTGGTTATGACTTTTATTTGTAATTTATGAATCTTAAATGAATTTGTGGAGTGCCATTGTCGGAAATATAAGTACTAATTACTATAGTTATGCTTGGTGGAAAGAAATATTGAAGTTAACCTCCTTTTATTTAGAGATTCACAACTTCTATAGCCGTTTTAACGACCTCGTATATGTCTGGTTCCGAATTTATAAGGTTTTGCAAAATTTTACTTTGATGCCATGTCATGATGAGTAAGTTTGATAACTAATTTTATTTACTATTTTACAATTTTTTTTTTTTCATTCAGACACGATGTTTTCATAATTTACAACTTTTGTGTGATACAATTTACGGGTATTCTTAGAAATATGATTCTTTGGCTAAGATTTGGTGAAAAGTAGTTATGCGTTTCACGACTTCTATATAGATATTTACAACTATTTTAGCCTTTTTTTCGTCTTTTATATATCAGCTTACGACATTTATAAGATTTTAGGAAATATTTTCAGCTCCCCTTGGAATCTAACTATGGTTATACTAACCAAAAAAAAAAAAATCTTTTGACTTATATCCATAAAAAATTTTCATATGTTTAAAGCACAATTAATTAATTTATGATTTCTTTTGTACTACACAATTGTGCTATACAATTATAATGTATGAATTTTTTTATGTTTACTATTAAACATCCCTATAAAAGTACAATAAATCTTTTTAATTAACAAATTCTTTTTGTCAAATATGCATATGAAAATTTGCATTTTTATTTTATAACCATAAAAAAATTTCATATGTTTAAAACATAATTAATTAATTTATGATTTCTTTTGTACTACACAATTGTACTATTCAATTATAATGTATGAATTTTTTATGTTTACTAATAAACATCGTTATCAAAATACAATAAATCTTTTTAATTAACGAATTCTTTTTGTCAACTATGCATATTAAAATTTACTTCTTTTCTAATGTAACTACAATATATTTTAATCGATATAATTTTAGTGTCATATTGCACTTGGCGATCCATGGGAAACTGCTACAGTCCAGCATTGCACTTGGCGATCCATGATGGTTGTTTGAGTTTTGATGGGTGGGAAATGAATTGTGCAACGGTTTCAGTCCCAGTTGAAAGTTTGCTTCAGTTTTGATGGGCGGGAAAAAATTGTTGAGCGGGAGACATGGTGGAGCCCAAACCTGAAGTAGCCGGTTACCTTCTTTGTCTTCATGTAGACTCTTAAGCTACAGTAAGGCTACAAGGAGCTACAGTCCCAGCTGTATTGGTCCAGCTGCTGACTGTAGCAGTTTCCAAGTGGAGTGATTTAAAACATTAATTTTTATGCATTCTGCTGTGGTGAATATTATATAATAAACAAATGCTAGACGGGGTGAAATTGCAATTAACTCAAAATATGAAAGCAAAGAGAACAAATAGCTCAAAGCTTTTATTAAGCCTTCCAAAACTCAAAACCCAATGTGCATTACAAATGCTCTGCAGTTGCCTTCTACCTTTATATAGGCATTCAAATCCGATAACCACCACAAAGCTAGCCAATCATGTTCCACCTTGAAAACCAAGTTTGTGTTTTTGTCTAATGCTTTTCACCTCTACTCTCAATCTTCATTCACTTCACACAGTTTCCATACATAATTTTAACATCATCTGCAGAACTCAATATTCAAGTGTAGCATTTAAGTAACTTCAACGTTGTGTGGCATGTGTCATATGCGCTTGTAGAATTAGAGTGGAATAAGACGTGCAGTAGAGTGAAAAACGCGTGGCGCGTTAGAGCTGTGGTGGAGATCAAACGCCACTTCTTCCATACCACTCCCTTTTGGAGATTAGCCACTTTAAGATAATCACGTTTGACTTTGCTAAGGAAACATGCATTGGGTTAAAATCTTCGGGAAAATAACACAATTATGTGACACTACGACAAAGATGCATTTCAATGGCAAAGACGACGTTGAAAGGTTAAAACGACAAAGATATTAACACCATTGATTCATGAACCGTGCAAGTTATCTCCTTTTAATGGCATAATTTCAATGCCGTAAGCTTTGCTTTTAAAGCAATCCAAGGCAAAAAATATTAGCTATTGGAATTTCCTTTAATCGCTAATAATAATTTGCCAATGTAATTAACATTAATATATATATATATATATATATATATATATATTAGTTTCAATGGCTATTATCATATGCTATAGTAACTTGTTATAGCAAACTAAATAAGCCTTTGATATGTAATATTTTGCTCTAAATTGTATTAACGACATTATGTTTATTAACATTGAAAATTGACTTGATGGCATAAAATTAATTGTCATGAATATTGTTTGATTAGAGGGTAAAGGTAAGTTATGCCATTAAAACATTGTTTTTTGTTTTAAAAATTAATTTGTTTATTGTTTATTTTTAGTTTTCCTAAATAATACAAAGTTTGTATGAAAACTATTTTGTATGACACACATAATTCCAACAACATTCATACAAATATCATCTGAACTGAAATCAAAATAAAATAAATAGTTATTAATTTCCATTAAAAATCTATGTCAACAAATAATCAACAATTCAATCTATCTCATATATAATAACTTCCATTGTCTATCACAATTACAACAAAAAGAGAGAGGAAATAAGTCTCTTTTATTTTAAGATATTCAGCGCCTAAAGAGGAGAAAGAAGAAGAAGAAGAAGAAATAAAAGGTCCTTTTTCAATCCAATCTCTGAAACTCCTTTAATGCTGAAAATTATTTTCTTTAAGTCTTGAAATCCCTGAAAAAAATAAAAAAACAATTTAAATAATTGATTATATGCAATTTAAGTTAAAGTTCATTTGTATAAACAAAATTCGTAAAAAGCAAAACATTGACTTACAATAGTTAATCAAAGGAAAGATATTTTTTAGGCCATGCGATTTCACTGTCTTTTGCATCATTGGTGCATTCGAAACTAGCAAGTATATTAGTCGCACAAGTAATAAAGTGATGAGTAAGATATCGTTCCAATGAGGATTGTTTCTAATTAGATTTGTTATTAGACAACAATAATAAACTAAATTTGGGGGGGGGGGGGGGGTGGTGGGGGTGGGTGGGTGGGGTTTGTTAAATGATTAATTAAACAGAATATGAAGGCAAATGAAGAATAACATAGCACAAGGTTAAATAGAGTGAAAACTAATCAATGAGAGAAACTTGGTTAAGGGATCTTTCTTATCGTAATGCTTCCATTGAATTAAATTTAGAGAGTTTGTGCTAGGTTGTTTAATGCATAGAGAGTAAATAAAGAGCTTATTTTATTTAACAACAAAGTAAGGAAAGATTGGGGTAACAGAGCTTGTTGTTATCTACGATTGATAATTTCAATGGTGAATTGATGACAATTCGGGGGGGAGAGGGGTGGAAGTTTGTTGAATGATTAATTAAACAGAATACGAAGGCAAATGAAGAATAACACAGCACAAGTTTAAATGGATGAAAACTAATCAATGAGAGAAACTTGGTTAAGGGATCATTCTTTGCCACAAGATATGAATTTGTGAATTAATTATAGCATTGTCATCCAATTCACCATTGAAATTATCAACCGTAGATAACAACAAGCTCTGTTACCCCGATCTTTCCTTACTTTGTTGGTAAATAAAACAAGCTCTTTATTTAATCTCTATCCATTAAACAACATAGAACAAGCTCTCTAAATTTAATTCAATGGAAGCATTACGATAAGAAAGATAGGTTGATCTAAGCAATAACCACACAGGTTTGGATTATTTAACTTAGGTTATATTTTCTAATTGTAATCTCCGATCAGAATTTTGCTACTAATGATTAGAAATTCAAGACAATTATGGATCAAGATTTCTAGTCTAGCAATAGACAATAACCATATTCTATTCAGTTGGCCACCCAAATACAATCAGCAAGCAATCATAAGCATTAAATATGGGAAAATACAAGCAACTTCAATTCGAGAATTGGATAACAATTTCTTGCACAATCAACTCACAAAAACCATATCAAGGGCTTTGAAATCACCCTCAACCAAATAAGATTTAGTTACACATGTTAAAAAATGTCATAAATACAATACAACATAGAGACATTCCAGAAAATGAAAGGAAAAGGAAAAACTTAGCAAATCCTTTGAAAATCTCCTTAGGATTGTAGTTATTTCTCTTTCCAAGCATTTTTTCTCCTTGAAGAACTCCAAGAGATGAGAGAAATCTAGAGAGATAGCCTCCAACTCGTTCTCCCCCCTTCTTTTTCTCTAAATAAAATCCTAAAATATGTTTATATACTCTGCTACAGTGACCTGCTACAGTACCCCCGTATAATAACATGCTACAGTGATTTGTGGAATTACAATTCTGCACTTCTCACACCATTTTGGTCATAACTTTCGGTACACTAAATGGATTCACGAACCGTAAATTTCTATAGAAAATAGACTTCTAGAGCTTTGCAATGGTATATAGCACATCATCTGGTTCATTGTATATCAATCCAATTAAATCCGAGAAGTTGGTTGACAGGCAGAGGTGCAAATGAAGGGTTTTACTCCAATTTAGTGCGAGTTCCTCCAAAACTCCTACAAACATCAAAACCACACAAAAACATAAAAATACCAAGGAATATAGCAAAGAAATATAGACGAATTGATATGAAAATAATATATAAATAGACACCTATCAAATTCCCCCACACTTAGACTTTGCTAGTCCTCGAGCAACTAAAATGATTTGAAAACAAAACTAAATCTAAACAGAATCAAAGAAAAAATTAAAACACACCAATGCTTCAACTTGTAAATAGGCCTCAAAGATTGTACTTAGTTATAACCCAAGAAAAACTTCAAAATTATGCACTTGATCAAGAATTTCATCACAAAGATTAGTTTCGCTCTACTTCAATTCCTCAAGTGTGTGTGTGTAAAGCCATTCTCACCTAATCACTTGTAACCTGGATGAGTTTATGCATAAAAATGAATCATATTTAATAGTGAAGATGTGCGTATAAATGAACTCCATAGGCCTGCTTTTCAAGTCACTCTCCACTAATGTAGACATGCACAACACCAAGGATCAAGTAGGGCTTTATTAAGCTTGTAACATTTGGCTTGGGTGAAGGTACGATAAAGGATAATAATTTGGCTCAAATCACCCACAAACACATAAATCATTCAAGACTATGTAGAGCTCAACCCCATAACATAAAAAAATTCATTTTAATTCACCAAGTGACTTCCCCAAGCTTATTTAGAACACTTGATCTCTCTTTTTATTATTGTTTTTTTTATAACACAAAAGAAACTACACCCGCACACTTTGTTGTTTTATTCTTTTTAAGAACACTCAAGGGTATAGATCTCTTATTTTTCTCTTTCTCTTTTTTTTTTGTTTTTTTTACTACACTTCCCCTCCCCCACACTTAAACAACACATTGTCCTCAATGTTTAAGCACGTGGAAGATAAGTATAGATCTTTTTTTTCTCTTTTTTTTTGTACAAACACCATCGAACTCACTTTCATTGCTCATGACACAACCTAACCTCTTTTAACTTCCCATAACCATAACATAGCTCAAAAAGTAATCGTGAATGATCTACATGCTCATAGGTAAGGGATAAACTGTTTGAAAAAATTTCATCTGAGGTTGAGAAATCTTTTAGTGAGTTAACAAGGAAAAAGGCTTATAGAGGCTCAAAGGGGTAACTAGGGATCAATTTCAATCAAGGTTGGCTATTAAGGCTCAAACGGTCCAAAGATGGCCTAAATCATTTCCCTAATGTTGCACAGTCTAGGATTTTACCTCGAGTGACCATTAAACAAGTTCTAGAATTCATTTAAATTTGAAGAAACACTTAAATTGCATAAACCTTCTCTAAGTAAACAAATAACTCAGTGATAATGGCTTAGTGCTCAATGTTGCGCGAGGAATCAAAGACAAAGCAAAAACCAATAAACATTTCAAGCACACAGATCTATGCATCATTTATCATTTTCTAAGAGTTATTCTCAATTCAATCATTGCCTTATCATTGGCCTACGAAATGCAAGAAAAGAGGTACGTGGCGTTGTTAGACCTGAGTCAAGATTGTATATTTCAACAATCCTTAGGACTAGTAGCCTGCAGACTTAAGGTTTCTAGCCTATATACCTTTATTATGAATGAACAAAACAAGAAACAAGACACTTCAAACAACAGTAAATAAACAAACCACAAATTTATTTAGGTAGAATGCGTTTCAAGGGTTAAAAAAACCCTATATTCTACCATTCTCAGGTTTTTCCACAATTTTTTTTTTAAATCGGACCTAATAGAGACAACAAACACATAATAACTCTAAATTACATAAAACTAAACTTACTCATAAAATAAAAAAGTCCAACAGTCAGTAAACAAAACAAGTTAGTTAGAATGGGTCTAAAAAGGTTATAAGTTAACCTCCTTGTTCAGCCATTCTGAATTGAAGAGATCCAGAATGCGTTTCAAGAGGACTTGAACTTTTTAAAGCACCACTCTAAAAGGCTAGATGAGAAAATATTACCTGGGGCGAAAGAAATAACCTGAAAAATCTCAAAACAAGTAACCTAAAAAGTGAAGCAAACCAGTAGATAAAGATTACAGGTGGAGGGTTAAATCTAGTTAACGCCTTTTACTGCCTTCCGTAAACCAATCTATCTGAGCTATTGTTGGATCAGGCAAATGGACGAATTCTTGTAGTTTGTCAATCAACTCCTCTATAGTTGAAGTTGTAACCAAGATTTGCCTCGCCGACTGTGAGATGAAGTTTTGTTCTACAGCTTGATCAAGAAAAGATAACAAACCATCAAAAAAATTATTGACATTTAACAAACCAATGGGTTTTCGATGGATGTTTAGCTGTGCCTAAGAGGTGATTTGAAATATTTCCTCTAATGTACCATAACCATCGGGCAAAGCTATAAATGAATCAGAGTTAAGAAGCATATGTACAATACGCTCATGCATGCTTGAGACCTGTAACTCTTCCCCCATTGTTTTGCCTATGATATGTTGTACAACTAATGGTTTAGGGATAATGCCGAGAACTTGGCTCCCTCCTAAGGTTGCAGCTGTTGACACACACCCCATTAACCCAAGACTACCCCCTCCATAAACCAAATGAATACGCCTCTCAGCTAATACCCTGCCAAGATCAAGAGCTGCTGTTGTAAACTCTCAATCTCTACCAAATTGAGATCCACAAAATACGCATATTTTTCGGAATCGCTAAATTAGTGTTTTCTCCATTTCTACATGTGCCCTAACCTTGTGTAAGACAATGATGCATGTTAGGTGTTGTGTTTTTCAAAGGCAGAAGAGGTTATAATAATGACATTTAAAAATATGGAGAATCGATGGATGCACACGCAATATTCTCATATTTGACACATGGGGACATACTTTCGGTGGGGGTTGCTCGATGCATATTTATCGCCCTAAGATTTGAAAAATGATATATGCTTTCGGTGGGGGTTGCTCGACGCATATTTATCACCCCAAGATTTGAAAAATGAGATATGCTTTCGACGGGGGTTGCTCGACGCATATTTATCGGTCCAAGATTTGAAAAAATAAGATATGCTTTCGACGGGGGTTGACAAAACCTCCACACTTCTCTCCCACGTGTGCTTATGTCATGGGTAGTCATATGATCTGTAAAAAAAAAAAAAAAAGAAAACTTGAAATTAAAACAAACAGAATTAGCAAACAACAACAACACAAAGACAACACTAATAATCAAATCAAACAAAACAAGAAAAAATAAATTTCAACAATAATAACACACATTCAAATATACAAGTAGTTGTGATTGTGGCTCACATTTTCTTCTAGTTTTACGTCTAGTAACGGTTGAAACGCCTTCTATGAGTCAGCGATTTGCTTCCCGTCCAGTTTTCTTATAAACTGGCAAACATGGTCTTTTTTAGTCAGATTCCCTATACTATAACGCTGCAGTTCATCATGAAATTGTGTCCATAGATTAAACATTTCATGATGAACAAGTCCACAAGAATGTGACTCAAGAGTTAATAAAAACATTATCCAGAGACTCATTACTCAGACCATTCTTAATGAACGAAAGTTTATCTTCTCTATTCCTGGACACCAAACCTAATGATCGACAACTTTGATCACAATTCCATCGAGCACATTTATAACAAACTTGTAACCTCTTTGCTCTTCACCTCTTGGCGTAGTAACTCTTCCCTAGACTAGGCATGTATTTGGTGAGATTAATATCAGGCTCACCGAACAATCTTACCTTGGCTTCGATAAGCCACTAGATATCCGCAGGCATTTTTAGGAGCATCAACATCCAAAATCTAGTCATCCGTACTTTATACATTTTGAACACATCATTTTGAGGAAGTGAAGGGAAATATTTACGAAGGTTTGACAGAAAGATATCGACATCCTTTAAAGACGAGAAAAGGAAAGATATTACTGATAATGCATTTGAGTTTGTTCTTCTCCACAATATGCACGCTTCAAACCTTCAGGCAATGACTTCAATTCCCATTTGGGTGTTCCGCAAATAGTTGCACAATTGAGCGCAAAGCACGAAATAAACAAATTAGACAAAAGAAAAGAAAAGAAAATAAAATAAAGACACATAAAAGAAATAAAAACACAATAGCAAACAAAAGTAAAAAACAAACAACGAAGCAAATGAGACAGATGGCGAAGAGAGATAAAACCTGACCAATTATGATGGATAAAGCCCACGAGAGGAGTCTCCTCAAGACACAAAAATTGATCATCATTACCTTCTTTTCTTCTTTTTTTTATTATTATTTTTTTCATTCATTTTTTTTCTTTTTTCAAAAACATTGGGTTGCCTCCCAATAAGCGCTTGGTTTAACATTTTCAGCCTGACGTTACTGACCCTCACCTATCAAGATATGTCGGCTCGTAGAGAGGTACCTCCTTGATGTCCTACATCACTGAATTTTCATAGTAAGGCTTCAACCTGTGTCCATTCACCTTGAATACTTTGTCAGTTTTTAAGCTCTTGATTTCCACTGCACCATGAGAAAAGACATCAGTAATAAAAAAAGGGTCCAACCCATCGAGAACGTAATTTACCTGGAAATAACTTGAGGCGAGAATGAAAAAGGACTTTCTGTCCTACTTCAAAATTCTTCCGGGAGATCATCTTATCATGAAATGCCTTAGTTCTCTCCTTGTAAATTTTTGAATTCTCATAGGCATCATTTCTAAGTTCTTCCAATTCTTGTAGTTGAAGCTTCCTTTGTTCTCCAGCAGCATCCATCTCCATGTTACACAGCTTTACTGCCCACCATGCTTTGTGTTCGAGCTCTATAGGAAGGTGGCATGGTTACCATAGACTAACCTATATGGAGACATACCAATAGGTGTCTTGTAAGCAATCCGGTATGCCTATAGTGCATCATCAAATCGTAGGCTCCAATCTTTTCTGTTCGAATTCACTGTCTTCTCGAGAATGGACTTGACTTCTCGATTTGAAACTTCAACTTGACCACTAGTTTGTGGATGATATGCAGTAGACACCCTGTGAGTGATGTTGTATTTCTTGAGCAAGGCTTCAAATGATCTGTTGCAGAAGTGTCCCTCTGTCACTAATTATGGCTCTTGGTGTTCCAAATCTTGCAAAAATGTTAGATTTCACAAAATCTACAACAACTTAAGAATCATTAGTTATCGTAGCTTTTGCTTTCACCCATTTAGAAACATAATCCACAACAAGTATAATATAAATATTACCAAAAGATGAAGGAAAAGGACCCATGAAATCAATACCCCACACATCAAAAATCTCAACAATAAGTATAGAGGTTCGTGGCATTTGATTTTTGGCACTTAAATTACATGTCCTTTGACAACGGTCACAAGCTTTGCAAAAGAGATATGCATCTTTGAACAAAGATGGCCAGTAGAATCCACAATCAACAACTTTGAGGGCTGTTCTTTTTGGTCCAAAGTGACCTCCACATGCATATGAATGACAGAATGTTAAAATTGAATGAAATTTAGATTCATAAACACACCTTCTTATCACTTGGTCAGAACAATGCTTCCATAAGTACGGATCATCCCATATGTAGTGCTTAGCAATGTTTTTGATCTTGTCCCTTTGAGCTCGAGTCAAGTCATGTGGGAGCTTCCTGGTAACTAAATAGTTGACAATATCTGCATACCAAGGGGCTACTGTACGTAGAGACAATACTTGTTCATCCGAAAAAATTTCTTGCAATGGTAGTGCATCCTCATCATGGACAAGGCGACTAAGATGGTCTGCAACTAAGTTTTCACTTCCGCTCTTATCTTTGATCTCCAAGTCAAATTCTTGTAAGAGGAGTATCCACCTGATAAGCCTTGGTTTAGCATCCTTCTTTGTGAGTAAGTACCTCAAGGCTGCACGATTAGAAAAAATGATTACTTTAGTACCAATCAAATAAGAACGAAACTTTTGTAAAGCAAAAATAACCGCTAGCAGCTCTTTCTCAGTGGTAGAATAATTAAGTTGAGCATCATTTAAAGTCCAAGATGTATAGTAAATGGCGTGTGGAATTTTGCCAATTCGTTGACCCAAGATGGCACCCACAGCATAGTCACTTGCATCGCACATGATCTCGAATGGATGATCCCAATTTGGAGATTGGATCACTGGAGCCGAAGTCAAGAGTTCCTTCAGTTTCTCAAATGCCTTATTGCATTTCTCATCAAATTCAAAGGCCACATCATTCTACAGCAATCTGCATAGAGGCAATGCTATCTTCAAAAAATCTTTTATGAACCTACGATAAAAACCTGCATGACCAAGAAAAGAACGAATATCCCGCACACTTGTGGGGGGTGGTAAGGAACATATAAGGTCTATCTTAGATTTATCAACTTTTATACCCCTAGCAGAAATAACATGTCCCAAAACTATACCCTGATCTATCCTACAATGACATTTTTTCCAATTTAGAACAAGGTTAGTTTTTATACATCTTTGAAGTATAAGTATAAGGTTGTCAAGGTATTTATCAGAAGAATCACTAAAAACACTAAAGTCACCCATAAATACCTCAATGATGTTCTCGACATAATCAGAGAAAATACTTACCATACACCTTTGGAAAGTGGCAGGAGCATTGCAAAGACCGAATGACATGCATCGATAGGCAAATGTACCAAATGGGCATGTGAATGTAGTTTTCTCTTGGTCCTCAGGGGCAATGACAATTTGATTATATCCTGAGTATATCAAGAAAACAGTAGTGAGAATGACTTGCTAACCTCTCTAGCATTTGATCAATGAATGGCAAGGGAAAGTGATCCTTGCGAGTTGCTGAATTGAGCTTCCAATAATCAATACAAACCCGCCACCCGGTTTGGATACGAGTGGGAACTAGCTCATTATTATCATTCTTAACCACTGTAACACCAGATTTTTTTAGAACAACGCCCTTTGCTATTATGACCGACAAAGTATCTTTCTCACCCAAGAATACGTGCTTCAAATCATCTGGAAGAGGCTTAAGCTCCAAGGTAGGGGCTTTCATCACAGAAGAAAGAAGTTTCTCATTAGACACTACAACAAAAAGAACATATAGTAGCATGCGATAAATGCTACTAAAAGTGTTTAATAGCATTATTACACATGCTATGATAGGTCAAGCAACTAAAAATCTCTAGATTTGGTTGCATTTATATTAAGCTATGAATTAATTATAGGTAGCATTCATAAAGAGCTACAAATGTCATTTTGAAGGCATTCATAAACAGCTATTGATATCTTTTTGTGGCATTCATAAAATGCTACGGATATTATTTTCAAAGCCTTTTTCCAAGGCTATAGATAAGTCTTTCCTAACAAGTACAATATGCTACAAATAAGACTTGTGTGCCATTCAATACTTATAGGTAGCATTTGGGGATAGCAATTGATGTCTTTCTGTAGCATTCCCGAAAGGCTATGAATATCCTTTTCAAAGCATTTTTCAAAGGCTATAAGGAACTATTTCATTGTAAGTATAAAAAGCTACAAATAATTTTTGTGGCCTGCATAAAATGCCATGGAAAATTATTTCGTAGTGCATACATTTAGATATAGATGTTGATTTCCTAACATTGCGCAAATGCTACTATAATATAATATTTTTTTGTAGCATTTGTCAGAACTATAACAATAATTCTAAATGTTTAACAATTGCTAAATGATATTTAAACTATTTAACAAAAAGATTTCATGCATGATATTGCAGCAATAGTGATAAAAAAATATCTTAACCCGAGTGTATCAAAATTATACAAAATATATATAAGCAAAGTTTAACCATACAAGTCTCACTCTAGATACTGCATACACAAAAAGATCTCACATTCATCATAGATCTTTTAGATGGTTGGTTTATAAAATCCAAAGTCAAAATATGCAAGTCCTAGCTATTCAAAAATAGACCAGCAAAATACTATTTCTTCTTCAATTCTTCTTCAATTCCCATCTGCATGATGCTGCTTCGATAGTTTTATGACCTGCATCATTCATTCAAATAAATTATAATTATTTATTATACCAAAAAGGAAAACAACATGATAGTCCTTACATATTGTTGGGATATTACTGTTCTAGTAGCTTTCTTAGACAATTGCAAAATAAAATAGACAAGTAGAGTCGTAGACTTAGAAATGCATGTGGAACTAAGAACCAAAGAAGCAATACAATACAATTTGACTCCTAATTGATTTTTCACTCACCATTCAATAGATTTTATGGATTTAATGGTTATCTAGTAGATGACTTTCAATAGTCTCATTGAGTTATCTTTATCCTACACATACAACAAAACTGAAATTCAATAATGAAATTATAAGTTTGAATAATATATCAATAAAGCTGGTAAAAGAAGAACCAATCAAAAGGAAGTTATCGAAGAAACAAAAGTATCAAATAAATTCAACAAATCCACACATAAAAAAATGACTTTAGTAATACTATCTAGCAAACCAGGACACTTTGCTAATCATATTCATAACATGTACAAGGCCTATATTAAAAGAAATTATTGGCAATTTATATCCTAAGTCACTTTTCTACTTTATTTATCCGATCTCCATATCCAACCCAAAACTCTATATTATTTTTCGTGGTAGATTTTAATCCAAATACAAAACACTATTTTGTATATTATTCATTATAATATGGCAATACCTTTGAAACCAAACAGAAAATTAAACAATAATTAAGAAAAGCAGATTGATTGAGAGAAAATTTTCAGTATAGGTTAGCTTGTTATGGTAATGAAATTAACATCAAATCACTACAGCTCTTAGTGGCATTAAATTGATTACAGAAAGCTAAGTGTCTTATTTAGATTTAAATGTAATGTAAGACCAGCTAATGATCACTCTTCTAAGTAAGGCTTTATTGACATTAATTGTTGCTTGAATGTTATAAATCCTTTCACCTAATATTCAAGGAAATATTATAGTAGATGATGGACAACCATATCAAATCAAGAGCTATTGATTTCTTTCCACTCCTAATGTAGTGTTTACAGATCAACAAAAATCTTATCAGTATGAACAAATTCCGTTTCCAAAGGCACATTATTTGATCTTTGGGATGATTTCCACTAATATCGATCAGAACACGAATTTGGTAGTTCAAAACCAACCACACATAGCAATTCCTCATAAAATTCATACTTTTGAAAGTCTCCGACCGCGAGAATTTAAAGAGGGAAACTCACTAAAATTGAAGCTTTATAACATATTGAAACAAAATCAAAGAAGTTGCACAAATTACTGAAATTAAAAGGAAAAGATATGAATTTAGTGAAAAAATTTTGAGTTACCTGCAGCGTAGATGATTAAACTAACAGAGATTATTCACATTCCACTTTCCTATAAAGCAAACAGATGAAGAACAAAAATTAAGCCAAGATAAGAGAGAGAGCGAGAGAGAGAGAGAGAGAGAGAGAGCCATTGACAGGTGATGGCTCTCATACAACATGGCCATTAAGCCTTTGGTTGAGCTCACCATTATTGCCACCATAGGAAACACTCTGGAGGAAAAAAAAAATCTAGGTTTTGAAATTTCATCACCAAATAGAATTTTTTTTTTCTTAAAACAGGTCGCCAAAGCTTATACAAACCTAACAAAATTAAAAAGTTAATGAAGAGCATCGCTAATAAGATGACACTAGAGCAGAACAAAAATTGAGAAATCGAGAATGTCAATTAACCTTTCTTAATAAAGTTTTCAAGCAATAAAGCGATAAAGGAGTAAGGCAATGATAAGTCGATCATCTATCATACAAGTATATGTACCAATCAAAGAAAAACCCAAACATCAACTCAACTTTTTTTTGCAATCTCAACTTTTTTTTCAATAATCTACAATTAATTATCGCCTTCAGAGGTGTTATTACAAGAAGAAGAACCCATATATATACCTGTAGCATCCCATAAACCGAGATTGGTGATAAAATTATCAAAAACTGTTGGTACATAATCCTGGAAAATAAGAAGCACAAAAATTATAAATAAAGTAAAATAAAACAATGTTGCAAACAAAGATCTTGAAAAAATCGCATGTTAATAAAATAAAATTAGAAATAATGAAATTTCTTTTTCCAATTATTAATACATTGTTCCTAGTATTATTACAGCAACTAGATCAAAATTCTTGACCTTGACTACATTTTCTTAACTATGAATTATCTTATACCGTCTTTAGTAAAAAGCAATGTAGCTTGGTCTTGAAGCTAACATAAAAGAGTCCAACAAGATAAATGTTATCTGTCCTGGATGTCCCCACTTGATTTACGTCATTTGTATTAATTATATATAGAACTCTTAGGCCGCCAGGAAACATACAGTTAACAACCAAACCCTCATGAGCCATGGTGCTGGTAGTAAATATTAAATCAATTAATAAATAACTTTGCTTTCTCCCCACGTACAAGCTCTTATAAATTTTAGCCCAGCTCTCAGGCTTATCAATTATACCAATTAATCACATTTCCAGCCCACAAAATTTCGTTACTCATATTGTTAGGCCATGGCAAGTAGTGCTGGATATTGCCTTGCAGAGGCATATGTGTTGAGAAAGATGCACAAAGAGAAAATGATGAAAGAAGAAAGAGCCAAGACTGCAGGCACAGATGATTTGGAAGAGAAAAAGATTAATTCTAGCGGTTGTCTCTTATGGAAGGTTAAGAAGGTTCATACAGAGTGTGATTTGTCCACAGATCATGCCAGGAAAGAAGTAGAGAGATCCAATTGTAAAGATTAAAGTGGGAGATTAAATGGGTCTGTTCAAGGTGAAAGTATCTTTTCGTATAATAGTATTAGCCCTGTCTATGTATATATGTCATGCTCAACAAAATTGAGGGTTTCATGGTGTTCTGTAGATATGCATATTCTGATTTTGAGATTCTCAAGACGAGCTTAGGAGATGGATTTTGGCAAAAAACGCCCAAACACAGAGAATAGAAACTAACAAAAAAAATCTAGGATGAAAAACAACGAGATCAGGTACCAGTCTTGAACTCAGTCAGGCACCGTGGTAACCACCTTTCATCACCAAATAGAAGACCTTCAAATCTGAAATCAAAGCAGAAGAAATCAACAAACAGTAAAGCAACTTCAAGATTCTATCATAGATCCTGGACCTCGTGATCTCCAGAGTCTGATCATGGCAGCTGCAGAAGAAAGTAACAAAAATCAAGAGGGGGGAGAGAAAGAGAATAAAATGAGAAAGTTCTCACCTTAGTGAGAGCAACCAGAGAGAGGAAGAGACTAGGTTCTAGCACTGTTTCTCTTTGTTTTATTTTCTCATATGGAATTTTTAAGAGGTAGACATAATAAAATTTGACTTAAGTTTTAGGAGCTAAACAAAAAATTTGAGCGGGCTTTAGTCCGCCCTTTTTACATAGCAAAAAGAGGGCCTTTACAAATGATATTGTTATTAACAGCAGCTTTTATCAAATGCTATGGTTTTATTATCTTTTAGTTGCATTTTACGAATGCTACCAATTTAAATGTTTTTATAGCTTCCAAAAAAAATGCTATGAATATATATGGAAAAGCTATCAATAATAAAATGTTACTTTTCAAGTTACATATCATAGCATTCTTTTTTTAAATGTTACAAAAAATAAACTTTTAGTAGCATCATGAAAAAAATGCTACAATGCAGTGCTACTAAATGTGTTATTTGTTGTAGTGAGATAAAGGCAATTCAATGTACGAAACATCATACCTGTTTGTGGTTATGGCTATAGTCTCATCTAAGCTTGCCACAGCTTCCTCCACTTCTTTAGACACTTGTATCAACCTTCTTAGTTCTTTGGAATTTTCTGTCCTTACGTGCTCACTAATAGCTACTTCCAATCCATCGTTACGAGTTAACTCAAAAAGTTGTTGTGCCAAAGAGTCAATAACATCAACTGCAAAAACAGAATGCAAGTCACTAGGGTATCTCATTGCCTAAAAAATATTGAAACGGATCACCCCACCATCAAACTCCATGGTGAGAGTACCATCATGAACATCAATCTTGGTTCGGATAGTTTTCAAGAATGGTCTCCCTAAAAGAATCAGTGTTGGATTAGGAGATGTCTCATCCTCCATTTCAAGAACATAGAAGTCTGCTGGGAAAACCAATTGATTCATCTGCACAAGCAAATCTTCCACAACTCCCTTGGGATATGCATTAGAATGATCAGCAAGTTGAATGATAATACCAGTTTTCGCAAGGGGTCCAAGATTCAGAGAAGCATAAATAGAATATGGCATGACATTAATAGATGCCCCTAAATCTAACATAGCTCTTTCAAACTTGGTATTACCAATGGTGCATGGAATGGTAAATGTACTTGGATCTTTGCACCTTGGAGGAATTTTTCTTTGCGGTACAGCTGAAACATTTTCCCCCACACTTACTTTCTCATTTCCTTTTAACTTTCTCTTGTTGGTGCATAACTCCTTGAGAAATTTTGCATAGGGAGGTACTTGCTTGATAGTATCCAAAATTGGTATATTTACCTCAATCTTGCAAAAAGTCTCCAATATCTCCTGTTCTTATTCCTCCTTCTTTGATTTTGCAAATCTGCTAGGAAAAGGTAGAGGAGTAACATAAGAAGGAATAGGAGTTTTAAGATTTACCTTAGAAGATGATGTTTTGTTCACAGTGAAAGTGGTGTCATCCCTTTCGTTAGATTGTGACTTTTTTAGGAGACCTCTAATTGCTTTCCACTTCCCAAAGTTACCGCGCTAGCATTCTTTCTTAGATTGATCACTGTTTGAGAAGGTAATTTTCCTGAGCCTTGACCCTCGAATTTGCTCATGTTAGTAGCCAATTGTCCCATTTGATTTTCCAGGTTTTTGATACTTGCCCTAGTTTCCTACTGAAATTGCATTGTGTCAGTGGCAAGTGCTTTAACAATATCCTGGAGAGACATACCTGAGTTTTTTGGAGCTGGTTGTGGTGCTGGTGGTGGTTGCGGTATTGGTGGTGGTTACGTTTGAAATGGTTGCTGCACTCTCGGTTGATTGAAACCTGATGGTTGATTTGGTATGGCATTTGGGACAATTGGTTGATGATTCCCATAACTAAAATTGGGGTGATCTATCCATCCGGCATTATAAGTATTAGAGAAGGGGTCATACCTTTGCCTTGGTTGTCCTGGAAATCCACCCATGGCATTGGCTTGTTCAGTATAGCCATTTTTTTACAAGAGAGGTAAGCTCAGAAAGTTGTTGTTCAATGTTCGGAGTACTTACCTCATTTACTTTCTTTGGTTGTTGTGGCTCAAATTGGCTGCTAAATTATTGGGAGTTCGCTGCCATGTCGCCAATCAAATGTCTTGCAACTTCTGGTGTTTTATTAACTAGTGCTCCACTACTAGCAGCATCAATCATACTCCTATCCATTGGTAGGAGACCCTCATAGAAATATTGAATAAAGAGTCCATCACTAATTTGGTGGTGTGGACAACTAGCACATAACCTTTTAAGTCTCTCCCAATATTCATAAAGTGATTCTTAGTTGTGCTGTCGAATGCCACAAATGTCTTTCCTAATGTTTGTAGCTTTCAAGGTGGGAAAGTATTTCTCCAAAAAGAGTTTACTTATCTCATTCCATATGGTGATGGTACCCGGTGGTAGATAGTATAGCCATTTTTTCGCTGAATCTGCTAATGAGAATGGGAAAGCTCTCAATTTTATTTGCTCCTTAGAAAAACCAGTTGGCTTCATACTTGAGCATACCACATGAAATTCTTTGAGGTGTTTGTTAGAATCCTCTCCTCCAAGACCATGAATTGTAGGCAAGAGATGAATTAGTCCAGATCTAAGCTCAAATTCTACCTCAAGATTGGGATTTATGCACAGCGGTTGTTGATCAATAACTGGAGCCGCAAACTCCTTAAGAGTCTGTTTGTTTTGCACCGCCATTACTTCTGATTCAGATTTGATTGAACTACAAGAAGATGGAAGGGAAGTATGTCGTGCAAGGTCAAATTCCAGAGGTGGAGTTGAAAAATTGACCGATTTAGTCTAAAATTCGAGGATTCGAGAAACTCCTTAATTCACTTAAGTCGTTGGTCCACTTCTCCCTCGGACATAAAAGCCTAAACACAAACAATAAAAAAAAAATAAAAATCAAGAATTAATAGTAAAAACAAAATAACAAATCGATTAGAAAATCAATCCCCGGCAACGGCGCCAAAAACTTGATGCATTTGAAACTAGCAAGTATACTAGTCGCACAAGTAATAAAGTGATGAGTAAGATATCGTTTTCACGAGGATTGTTTCTAATTAGATTTGTTATTAGACAGCAACAATAAACTAAATTTGGGTTTTTTTTTGCGCGCGGGGGGGGGGGGGGTTGGGGTTGGGGGGTTTGTTGGATGATTAATTAAACGGAATACGAAGGCAAATGAAGAATAACAGAGCACAAGGTTAAATGGAGTGAAAACTAATCAATGAGAGAAACTTGGTTAAGGGATCATTCTCTACCACAAGATATGAATTTGCGAATTAACCATAGAATTCTCATCCAATTACACCATCGAAATTATCAACCGTAGATAACAAAAAGCTCTGTTACCCCAATCTTTCCTTACTTTGTTGTTAAATAAAACAAGCTCTTTATTTAATCTCTATCTAGTAAACAACCTAGAATAAGCTCTCTAAATTTAATTCAATGGAAGCATTACGATAGGAAAGATAGGTTGATCTAAGCAATAACCACACATGTTCGAATTATTTAACTTAGGTTATATTTTTCAATTGTAATCTCCGATCACAATTTTGCTACTAACGATTAGAAATTCAAGACAATTACGAATCAAGATTTCTAGTCTAGCAATAGACAATAACCAGATTCTATTCAGTTGGCCACCCAAATATAGGGATGGTACTTTGACCCGGCCGGGGTTGGGGATCTAAAAAATCTGGATGTCCGAGGCCGGGTAATAACCCAAAAAACCAGGGAATTTGGCTAGGGTCGGGGAGAAAATTTCTACCCCAGGGCCGGGGTGGGGGGGCAATTGAAATTTAAAAATTATGTAAAATAAAATTCATATCCCATAGATTGTAATACTTACTTATAGCCCTTTATGTAAATCTAAGCCCATTTTCTAATTTTTTAAAATAGCCCAACGCGCAAAGCCCAGCCCAACAACCCAAAGCCCGACCAAATGCCATAATTTGAAAAACAAAATGAAAAATTGCTTCATCCACGACTTGAACATGTGCCCTATAGCATATCTAAACAACACAACACATACACCACTAGTCTACAACCTCTTTTTGCATAAACTTATGAGTCTCCAAATACATATAGATATTAAGCCTAGCTCATGCCATAATTTGAAAAATTAAATAAAGAATTGCTCCCAACCAAGCTTGAACCCCCGCCCTCTTGCATATTCAAACAACACACTACTAGTGGGCTAAACCCCACTTTGTGTAACCCCACTTTGTGTAAATTTATGACTACCAAAATATATATAGTATATTAGAAAGTTTTAGAATTTTTAAAAAATTGTACAAGCCGGATTTTAATCCCAGGTTATTAGAAAACCCGGACCTGCTTGCAGTGCCCCGACCACGGCCGCGGGAAAAAATTTTCGGGAAATTTTTTGGGGCCGGATTAAAATATTGAACGCTAGGGCTGGGGCTGGGGACCGTCGACCCCAGTCCTGACCCCGGGTTTTGCCATCCCTACCCAAATACAATCAGCAAGCAATCATAAGCATTAAATATGAGAAAATACAAGCAACTTCAATTCGAGAATTGGATAACAATTTCTTGCACAATCAACTCACAAAAACCATATCAAGGGCTTTCAAATCACCCTTAACCAAATCAGATTTAGTTACACTTGTTCAAAAACGTCATAAATACAATACAACATAAAGACATTCTAGAAAATGAAAGGGAAAGAAAAAACTTAGCAAATCCTTTAAAAATCTCCTTAGGATTGCAGTTATTCCTCTTTCCAAGCCTTCTTTCTCCTTCAAGAACTCCAAGAGATGAGAGAAATCCAGAGAGACACCCTCTAACTCGTTCTTCCCCTTCTTCTTCTCTAAATAAAACCATAAAATATGTTTATATACTCTGCTACAGTAACCTGCTATAGTGCCCCCGTATAATAACATGCTACAGTGATTTTGTGGAATTACAATTCTACACTTCTCACACCATTTTGGTCATAACTTTTGGTACACTAAATGGATTCACGAACCGTAAATTTCTCTAGAAATTAGACTTCTAGAGCTTTGCAATGGTATATAGCACATCATTTGGTTCATTGTATATCAATACAATTAAATCCAAGAAGTTGGTTAACTGGCAGAGGTGCAAATGAAGGGTTTTACTCCAATTTAGTGCTAGTTCCTCCAAAACTCCTACAAACGTCAAAACCACATAAAAGCATAAAAATATCAAGGAATATAGCAAACAAATATAGACGAATTGATATGAAAATAATATATAAATAGACACATATCAATCATTTAAGGTAAAAAACTCATGAACAGATCAGGCCAAAGGTAATCTTGATGACATCACTTCATCAACCCATACTTTGTAGCAATCTGGTCCAAGTTGGACATGGTGAACCAATGCTCATGAATCTGTTACACTTCCATCCGATTTAGAAGTTTACAATCATCCTCAATTGTTTAATAATCTGCTCAAGGTATGTATGTATGTACGTATATGTATATGTATATGTTTTTTGTAGTCTTATGGAGATAGCATTGCTCCTCCAAATTGTCACGGCCCTAATGTTTCACCGCTTAGACCGTGCGGCCTTAGGCGCTCAATGACCCAAACTTGCACCTAAGTAAGCCTTCGAACCCTCGACAATGCCAAGCAAGATCAAAGGAAGCAAGAGAGAGTTAGGAAATGTATAAGTATTATTACTTTATAAGGTAATTGTACAAGAGAGGTGTGTAAGGAAGTGTGTTGGTGAAACTCTCAAGGAGAGGACTTGTTGTTTACAAATGAGGGCTCACCCCTATTTATAGAGGAGCACCTCCTCAACATGTGGCTAGGAATACGCCACTTGTCTACACCTCATTTATCCTCTAGAAGCATCTTTAGATATTTTACAAGGCCTAGAAATATCTAGCTATAAATATCTACTAGGCTCCAGACGTTTCTAGAGAACCCTAGACACTAGAGAACTCTACGGTCTTCTAGAAGCTTCCGAAGTCTTCCACGCTCTTCCATCACCTTCCAGAACCTTCCAGAGTCTTCTAGGATCTTCTAGGGCCTTCTTATGTCTTCTGCATGCTTCCAGAGCTTTCTAGAGTCTTCCGGAGTATTCTAGAAGTGTCCGGAACATTCTGGAACGTCCTGGAACCTTCTAGAAACTTCCGGAACGTCACGCCCAATTCATGCGCCATTGAATTCCTCTCGACACGAGGATCCAAACTTACTATAACACTTGCCCCAAAATCCTAATCCTTCGTGTGCTTCGGTGCAAGGTTGGCGCAAAACCATGCGCGTATCACGCGGGGCGTGACATCCTCCCCCACCCGATTTCGCGACGCCCTCGTCGCGTCTTTGAGGATGTACCAAAGTTTGTGAGCAAGCGATCTTTCCTCCTTGTCGCCGCTTCCTCCTCGCATGCTTACGTTGCCTTTTGGTTGCCTTCGCTTGTGTACCCGTGTACTTGGCAACTCCATTCGCCATCTTGCCTCCCTCTATGTAGCCTTCCTCTATGCGTACTCCTTTACCATCCTCTTGTAATTGCATCACCCCTAGATGCATGGTGTTGGAGCTTGGCGTGGCTACAGTGGAAAGCATGCATGGACCACCCTCCGAGATGCAAACCGCATTGCATCGAGGCCATATCATCACATTATAGCGCCTCAAAAAGTCCATGCCTAACACCACATCTGAAGTATTCAAGGGAGCTGCGGAGAGATCAACCTTACCTCTCCAAGGACCCAATTGCAGCTCAACCCCACGAGCGACTCCATCAAGGGGTATGGCTTCCATATTCGCCGCCTTGATCCGTGCTCGCCCCTTCTCAAGTCGAAGGCCTAACCTCTTGGCCTCGCTAGTACCAATGAAGTTATGCGTGGCACCCGTATCGACCAACACCCTTGTGGTCTTACCATTGATGCGTGCCTCCAAGTGCATCAATGATTGGTCTAATGGCTTGGGAGGTGCAGAGGTTTGTGTTAAGGAATTGAGGACTTGCATAGCACCCATACGTGCCAGCTCCTGTGTGTCCTCACGTTCCTGGAGCATAGCACTTAACGCTCGCCTCTTTGGGCAATCCCGCGCCCAATGTGGACCATCGCATAAGAAGCACTTCAAATTGGGCGATAACTCCTTCCTGTTGTTCCACCTACGATGGTCATCACGTCTCCTATCTCTACCATTATGGGAACGTTGATGACGCGGAGGTCTATCCTCCTCTTCATTACTATCATGGTCGTAGGAAGTTTCAATGTGTTTCGAAGACTCACCTCTATGGTAGTCGACAAGCGTCTCCGCAACGGTGAGTGCAGTAGCGACATCCTTCACTCCCCGCCTTTGTAACTCTTGGTACGCCCATGGTTGCAAGCCGTCCATGAAGTTGAAGAGAAGATCATCCTCGCTCATGTTCTCAATTTGCAACATGAGTGCAGAGAATGCTTCGACGTACTCCACAATTGAGCGGGTGTGTCTCAATTCCTTCATTCTTTTTCGCGCCTCATGCGCCACATTCTCGGGATAGAATTGGCGCTTCAACTCCTTCTTCAAATCATCCCACGTGCTGATGATACACGTTCCAGCCTGCATTTCTGCATACTTGCGGCGCCACCAACTTGCCGCGAGATCGGTAAGGTAAAGTGTAGCGGTGCTCACCCTACTTTTCTCATCAAGCAAGTTTAGCGCATCGAAGTAATGCTCCATATGCCACAGGAAGTTGTCCAACTCCTTGGCGTCCCTCTTCCCTGAGTATTCCTTGGGTTTTGGGGCTTCAACCCTTGGAATAGCGAGCGTAGGTGGCACTACCACAGTGCCACTAGCCACCGACTTTTTGCACAAGGCTACCTCAGCCTTTGTGTCTTCCAACCCCTTACTAAACTCGTCCATCCGAGTTTCGACCTTAGCCAAGACCTCCAGCACCCTTGCTTGGAAGGCATGTAACTCTTGGCGTAGCGCTTCGGTGGCGGCCTCGGAACTTTGCATGAATTCCTTGAGCTCATTACCTTGGCTTTCCACCTTGCCATTGAGCTCCTCCACGCTTTGCTCCACGCCTTGTTCTAGCCTATCTAGTCTCTCTAGTGTATCGGCCATGGCTAGTTCCACCTTGACTATCCGAGTCTCTAAAGCGCTCACCACATCACGAGATTTCTCTTGGCCACGAGGTTTCTTGCCGGTGGTGGGGGCAATTTCACGCCCACGTGACTCCTCAGTCACAGTCACCTCTGATGCCATACCTCCTACCCTTCTTGCTCTTGATCACACAAGAACTTGGCTTCGCAAACCTTGGCTCTGATACCAACTGTCACGGCCCTAATGTTTCACCGCTTAGACCGTGCGGCCTTAGGCGCTCAATGACCCAAACTTGCACCTAAGTAAGCCTTCGAACCCTCGACAATGCCAAGCAAGATCAAAGGAAGCAAGAGAGAGTTAGGAAATGTATAAGTATTATTACTTTATAAGGTAATTGTACAAGAGAGGTGTGTAAGGAAGTGTGTTGGTGAAACTCTCAAGGAGAGGACTTGTTGTTTACAAATGAGGGCTCACCCCTATTTATAGAGGAGCACCTCCTCAACATGTGGCTAGGAATACGCCACTTGTCTACACCTCATTTATCCTCTAGAAGCATCTTTAGATATTTTACAAGGTCTAGAAATATCTAGCTATAAATATCTACTAGGCTCCAGACGTTTCTAGAGAACCCTAGACACTAGAGAACTCTACGGTCTTCTAGAAGCTTCCGAAGTCTTTCACGCTCTTCCATCACCTTCCAGAACCTTCCAGAGTCTTCTAGGATCTTCTAGGGCCTTCTTATGTCTTCTGCATGCTTCCAGAGCTTTCTAGAGTCTTCCGGAGTATTCTAGAAGTGTCCGGAACATTCTGGAACGTCCTGGAACCTTCTAGAAACTTCCGGAACGTCACGCCCAATTCATGCGCCATTGAATTCCTCTCGACACGAGGATCCAAACTTACTATAACACTTGCCCCAAAATCCCAATCCTTCGTGTGCTTCGGTGCAAGGTTGGCGCAAAACCATGCGCGTATCACGCGGGGCGTGACAAAATGCTCCAATTGAGGATGATTGTAAACTTCTAAATTGGATGGACGTGGAGAGGTTGTTACAGATGATATTTAAATAACTTACAACATTCAATCTATTGTTGGTCATAACAACTGCTTGAAATTGCTTGAACTTGGTTTCTAGTTGCTTCATGTCACCTTCAAGTTTCCTTATTTTACAATTGCTTTGAATTTGTACATCCACTTTAGAAGGTGTTACTCCAATTCCTATACCTTTAGCATAACTAGGACGTTCTGCTCCATATAATTTTGTCATTGCATCATTCCTCATGGACTTTGGATCTTCAAGTGCTTATGTGTGCTCTATTTCTTATATTTTTTCCTAAAACAATAATTCAAGGAAAAAAAAATAACAATAATTATAATGGGCACTACAACAAAAAGGGTCATTTGCGGCGACTACTTCGCTGCTATAAAAGGTCTTTTGCGATGGCTTTACGGTGGACCTTTTGTCAATGTAGATAATATGGGCCATAAATCTTCTGCAACGGCCCATTAGGTCATTTGTGGCAAGGGCATGGCCATTTATGGAAGCACGTTTACAGCCATATAAGACCATCCATGTCACCTCATTTACGGCAGCTAAAATAGATGTCGCAAAAGACTTTATAATGAAAAAAAAATCTTACTTAAAATTATAGATTTACCCCTAACTTGGAATCCATTCATAATTATATTTTTACTTATAACAGTTTTTTTTTTAAACGCAGTTTTAAAATTTAATATAATAATTCTATTTTAAATTTTATAGAATTACGATTTTCCTTTAATTTATAGTGTTACTTAAAATTACAAATTTGCCCTTATTAATTTAATAAATATTCCTTAGGAATATGTAAAACCAAAAACTTGAAAGCCTTACTAGGGAACTTAACACCTTCATTGACTTGATATTAGTCTTAAAATTGCAAATTAGAGATTTAATATATAAAACCAAATTATCGTAGAAGGTCAAATCTAACCATGCTTGCAGCTAGATAATAAAAACACAATAGAGCATACATTTTACTTCACCATTCTACAAACCCCTAAGAATCACAAATATGGAGCAAGCAGAAATATTAATGATAAAAGTCATGTTACATATAAATCTAATTTCAATTCATAATTTACAACACCCTTTGCTCTTACACATAAGGCTATCTTGTCACACCCCAATTCTTGGACTGTAGTGTCCTGAGCCCGTGAGCTGCTACTAGTCCCAACTTGTCTCTTTGGTCATCTATTTCTGACCGGAGCAGGTTCATCCAACTTCGAAGTCTATCTTACTCTAAACGTGGAACTCACTCTCCTCATCTCTTCCATGGTGGGGTTATCAATTCTCTTGGTCATCTAGGTCAAGACATGATTATCAATTCTGATCATCAGAACAGAATAAAGCACCATGTAATAACAATTATTAGCATTCCCTATTCACATTCCTATTTACATTTCCAACTTGTATTCATATTGGAATCACGGTCACTAGTTCACATGCACTTGTCTCATTAATCCAAGCGTAGAGATCAAACAATTATCAAACTTATTTTGACAATGCCACTTAATTCAACACCTTACTTAGCACAAAATACAATCTAGTATTACTTCAAAAACTAATTTAGCTTACTTACTACGGAGGATTTGGCATGGACTCGGTTCCCTTGACAGCTTGCAGCATAAATGCCTAAAGAACCTTATACCTAAGCTCTGATACCACTATTGTCACACCCCAAATACTATACATACAGAGTGTAGGGTTTTAAACAATCATTTAGAAGTGAACTCTGATTTTTCTTTCAAAAATCTTACGGCATTATGAATACAGAGTTCCTAATCACAACCACAGTATTTTACTATATACATGTACATTTCAAAAATAAAAAATATTACTATGGTGTGGTCATATTCTAATACTACAGCAGTCCGTTCTTGTCAAGGGAACTTCATTAGTACTGCCAAAAATCCTCAATCTAGCTCTCAATCTACTGGTCACCTGAGGCACACAATAAATTTAGTGAGTAAAACTCAGTAAGCTAAGTGAATGTACAACAGTGTTCAATAACAATAAAATTCAGTCTACAGTACGAATATTGTTCATTTCTTAGTACACAAGCATACGATAACTTGTTGAGGAAGAAATAATCCAGAAATCACTGTTCAGAGGTCGTGCTCTGGCGTAAAGAAACCAGCACAGTGGCGCCAAGTCTCTGGTTCAAGACCATTTCTATGTTCCAACTTGGTGCTCCTACGCCATACAAGTGGCGCACCTACGCCAACTCTCTGTCTGGCCAATTTTAGGTCGGTTATACTTGCGCTCCTACGCCACATATTTTGCATTCCCGCGCTAATTCTCTGTCTAGACCTTTTTGGGTTGATTCACTACGTGCCTTTGCACCAATTAATGGCGCTCTTGCGCTGGTTCTATATCATTGACCAAATCCTTAGGCTGTTTTATAACTTGTCAATCACACTTCTTTTCATTTCCACAATTTCCTGTCTAAGGCCATTACACATTCTTATTAACTATCACATAAGTAAGTTTACTTTCTCACTTTATCACATCCTTATGGACACTCATAAACACATAAATCATTCACACATGAGTTTTCTTAAACTATCTACATTATTCGTATGGATATCCATACACATATACACATTTCATTTCAATGTACAATAAGGACTCACATGTAATACAATACTTGGTACTGTATACACATATCATGTCCGTATCACATATTTCGAAAGCTTCCACAATATCAGTCACAGTCACAGTCACTTAGGAATTAATGCTCTCTAATCAAGGTAGGACTTATCATATCACGGTTAGATCATATATATGGGCCCATATCACATAGCCATCCATTGGCGGCATCCGTAGGTAAGGCATCGTCGCAGTGAGTATCTGTCACATTGCATAAATCTACCGTCATCCGAAGGTGGCAGCCACATAGTCCTGCTGGACTCTATCCTGCCACACGAAATAGTATAGATACACATATATGCCTACACTTGAAATAGCTCAATGCTAGTCTAACAATCCAAGTGATACTTGGCCCATACTACCGAATTCCATTTTAGAGAAACACATGGTCCAGACCTCCCCTCAAGCTATGAGAGTTAAGTTTTCTAAGTTTGGCATGCCAATCACATATTACAATTCACATTCAGTCACACAAAGAAGCTCTATATTAGGCTTCTAAAACAATCACAATCCAATCACAATTCAAGCACCGTAGTGCTAACTTTTAACAGTGTCCATTACACAATCTAGCATACAGTAGAACACAATTTATTACGGCCTCAGAATGGTTAGCTTACTTACCTTATATAGCTTTGTTGTCGATGCTTGTGTTTAACCTAAAACAAAACAAAATCTCTTTAAGGTCACCATACACATTGGTGAAATAATTCCCCTTTTTGGCTCTATTTCTATACATACTCCATCAAACAATTTATAACAAACAATTTTCAATCCCAAAATCCACACAAATGCATAGAAAACTTTTACACTCATATAACATTCTCTTTAAAATTTTTAGAGCCAAATAAGGTCATATGCCCACTCAAAATAACTTAATTCATTAACTCAATAATTCTATCAATGCATTCATTTCACTGAGCAGTAGAGCCTTAAAATTTGTAGGAATTGCAATCCTACTCAAATGGTTGCAAAATTTTAAACGCTGGTATATAAGACATATATATACACCTCCATACCAAAAATCATGGCTTTTCTAGGGGTTTAAGTCATTCAAACCCAATTATTTCTAACTGCCCTGTTTTCAAAACTAAAAGTTTCAGTTTTATCAAGCCAAATTTAAAAATTAATAAAAATTCATACAAAGCTTCAATCTTAGTAAAAATTTACAGTATCATATATAACACATAAAAGAACTTGCATACCAAAAATCAGGTAATTTTATGAAGATTT
This sequence comes from Boswellia sacra, assembly GCA_013180625.2. Classification (NCBI taxonomy): domain Eukaryota; kingdom Viridiplantae; phylum Streptophyta; class Magnoliopsida; order Sapindales; family Burseraceae; genus Boswellia; species Boswellia sacra. The sequence goes on from SNVD02005564.1 coordinate 35,645, forward strand.
GTACCGTCAACCAAGTTTGTTTTCTCTTACTTTGTTTTAAAACAGAGGAAATGTGAATTTCGGGCCAGAAGTTCAAAAATTCATTACAATTCACATTCTTTGAATTTTTGAATGATTGCAATCTCTATACACTCCTAGACATCTCTATTTTCATCAGTAAAATTTACAGAATCAGAAAACATTTTTCTAATTTTTAAGAATTTTCGAAATATGCACTATTTAGTGTAAAAACTCTCATTTTTAGCTTTGTATCCTCATCCAGCAACTTAGATACCTTCAAATCTCATTTAAATTGACATTTCCACACAATTTCTAGCATACAAAACAATAATTATCATATTCACATCACAACAAAAGGAAATTCTTCACATAGAATTAGACAATAGCACAAGGAATTTTCCAATTAGAGAATTTGTTCTTACCTCTTCCTTCTTCCTCCTTTCTTCTTTGTCTTGAATTATTGATGGCTTGGTGTGAAGAAGATTGAGAGAGAGCAACAAGGGTTGTAACGTGTGAGCCAAAAGAAGGGAAGAAAAATAACACAATTCTAGAGCTCTTCCCCTTTTATACATAAACATTAGGCCAAATTGCCAATTAGTCCTCTTTTCCCTTTTTGTTATCATTAAGCCCATTACTCTTTCATTTATTACACTCCAATTTATTTATGTCACATATACGTTAACACATATTAACACACATGTATTCATAATATATGACACAATGTAGACTAAAAAATTTAAGATGTTACAATTCTCCCCCCTTAAAAGAATTTCGTCCATGAAATTCAGCATAATCATTCAAATGGGGAAGGATATTTGGTACGCGTTTCTTCCTCTTAACTCCCAAGTTGCTTCCTTTATAGAGTGATTTCCCCAGAGTACTTTCACTAATGGTATGTTTCTCTTCCGTAGTCCATGTTCTTTGCGATCTACAACTCGAACCAGTCTCTCTTCATATGTAATATTGACTTTCAACTCCGGAAGTTCGGAACTTAACACATGAGATAGATCGGGAACATATTTCCTTAACATGGAGACATGAAACACATCATGAACTCCGGACAATGAAAGTGGTAAAGGAAGTCTATATGCTGCTTCTCTGATCCTTTCTATAATCTGGTAAGGACCAATATACCTCGGACTTAATTTTCCCTTTCTTCCAAAGCGCATCACTCCTTTCATGGGGGCAACTTTGAGGAAAACCTTGTCTCCTGCTTCAAATTCTAATTTCTTTCTTTGTTTATCTGCATAACTTTTTTGTCTACTTTGTGCTACATTTATTCTGTCCTTCACCTTTCAGATGATATCACACGTTTGTTGCACAATCTCAGGCCCAAGTACCTTTCTTTCACCGACTTCATCCCAATGAACAGGTGATCTACACTTCCTCCTGTATGAGGCTTCTTCACAAGGGCTCATCCCAATTGTGGATTGATAGCTATTGTTATATGCAAATTCTACCAAAGTCAAGTGTCTGTCCCAACTATCCTTGAAGTCCAACATGCAAGCCCTAAGCATGTCTTCCAAACTCTAGAGATCCCTGTACATCTTTGTACAACCAGGATGTACTGAATAAGGAGAGTTACGTGTTTCAATCATAATTTCTTGTTTCAATTCTGTCACATTAGGCACACACAATCTTCCTTCGAAATATAAAACCCCGTCGATGGAGGTACTGAAACCTGACCTTTTTCCCAATGGAACTTCTTGCATCATCTCCTTTAAAAAGGTGTTTTCACATTAACTCCTCTTAATCCTCTCAATAACAATGGGTTGCATAATCAATGAAGCCAAGTGCAGGTATTCATCTGATTGAAGAATCTCAATAACAAATCTCTCTAGATCCTGTATTATTGGCCATTGTGTAGTGATTAGAGCAACCATATGTCCCGAAGACTTTCAACTCAAGGCATCCGCCACCATATTCGCTTTTCTAGGATGATAATTAATGACACGGTCATAAACCTTGACCAATTCAAGCCATCACCTCTGCCTCATATTTAATTCCTTCTAAGTGAAGAAATATTTAAGGCTCTTGTGGTCAGTCTAGATCTCACATCTTGCTCCACACAAGTAATGCCTCAAAATTTTCAATGCAAACACTACGGCTACCAGTTCCAAATCACGAGTAGGGTAATTATTCTCATAGTTCTTCAATTGCCGAGATGCATAGGCTATAACTTTGCCATTTTGCATCAATACGCATCCCAACCCATTCTTAGAAGCATCAATGTATATCACAAACCCCTCTAAACCAGAAGGAATAGTCAGTACTGGAGTTGTCACTGGTCAGTTCTTGAGTTCTTGAAAACTCTTTTCACATTCTTTTGATCACACAAAAGCTATATTCTTCCTAGTTAACTATGTTAATGGTGAGGCTATCCTGAAAAAACTTTCAACAAATCTCCTATAGTACCTGGCCAATCCTAGAAAACTTCGTACTTCAGTTACCTTGTTTGGTCTTGGCCATTCCACAATAGCTTCCACTTTACTTGGGTCTATAGAGATTCCTTTACCTGAAATAATATGACCCAAGAAGGAAATCTAATTAAGCCAAAACTCACATTTCTTGAATTTGGCATACAGTCACTTCTCTCTTAATATCTGTAGCACCATTCTTAAGTGCTCTACATGTTCTTCGAAATCCTTGGAATACACTAAGATATCATCAATCAAAACAATCACAAATTTATCCAAGAATTCCTTGACAACACGATTCATAAGATCCATGAAAGCTGCTGGGGCATTCGTGAGTCCAAAGGGCATCACCAAGAATTCATAGTGCCCGTATCTCGTTCAGAAGTCAGTCTGGGAAATGTTTTCCTTTCTAATCTTTAATTGGTGATATCCAAGTCGAAGATCAATCTTGAAAAACACGCTTGCCCTATGCAACTGATCGAGCAGATCATCAATTGTTGGAAGTGGATACTTATTCTTTATGGTCACTCGATTCAACTGACGATAATCGATGCACAATCTCATTGTTCCATCCTTTTTCTTTACAAACAATACTGGTGCTCCCCAGGGAGAGCCACCAGGACAGATATAACCCTTATCCGGTAACTCCTATAACTGCTCTTTCAGTCCCTTAAGTTCTGTTGGTGAAAACCAATATGGAGCTTTGGATATAGGAGTTGTTCTCAGTAAAAGATCGATAGTGAATTCAATCTCTTGATCAGGAGGAAGTCCGGGTAATTCCTCCGAAAATACATCTGTAAATTTATTAACCATTGGAATGTCTTAGATACTCTTTTCTTCCTTCTGTATTTCCATTACATATGCCAAGAAATCCATGCATCCTTTTCAAAGAAATTTCTGAGCTTTCAAGGCTGAGACAATCTATGGCAATGAAGATATTTCTGTCCCGACAAAATTGCACTCCAATTCAGTTTAGGTATTGAATACCACTTTCTTCTCAAAACATTCGACATCCGCACGATGTTTAGACAACCAATCCATACCTGGAATCACATCAAAATCATGCATTTCTAAGATGTTTAGGTTGGCATCCAACTCCTGACTATCTATTTTAATCGGGCATGCTCTCAACTCTTCCTTAGCACACAATGCCACTCCTGAAGGAGTAGAAACACACATTTCAACATCCATAATCGAAGACACTACTCTCACTTTATTAGCAAATGCACAAGATATAAATGCATGAGTAGCACCCGATTCAAACAATACATGAGCATTATGACCAAGGACAGAGATAGTACCAGAAACAACGGATGGAGTTTTCCGAGCTTCGGTGGTGATGAGGGCATAGCTCTTCCTTATGCTCGTTGTTCTCTACCCGGAGCATTTTGAATTCTACCAGGAGCATTTGGGGCTTTACTAGCTTCAGGACACGAAGAAACAAAATGTCCAATGTTGCCACATCGGAAGCATGCTCCAATCTTCAAATAGCATGTTCCTTTATGCGACCTGTGACATGTATCACATATGGGAAAGTCTTTTCTACCCATATTATGTTTCTTTTTTCCCTTGCCTTTCTCGAACTATCTATTATTGTTCCTCCACGGCTTCCTTGATTGAGAACTCGAATCCCCTTCTTTAAACTTGACAACTTCAGTCATTTCTTCATCCTTAACCAATATCTGAGCCTTTCTTAACATTGCACTGTAGCTTTTGAATTCTAGTATAGCCACATGCTTTCAAATTTTTGCTTTTAGGCACTTCTCAAAGAACTTGGCTTTCTCCTCTTTTGTACTGATAAGATGTGGGGTAAATCTAGATAAAGCCTCAAACTTCCTTTCATATTCTGTAAGGGACATGGACCCTTGAGTTAACTGCACAAATTCAGCAATCTTTTAATTCTTTAATGATTGGGGGAAATACTTGGCATAAAACAACTCTTTAAACTGAGCCCAAGTGAGCACTCCATCTTCCACAGTGTTAGCTCTCTTTGTCATTTCCCACCAATAACTTGCACTACCCTTTAACATAAAGGTAGCGCATGTAAGTCATTGTGCATCAGTACACCACATAAGCTTAAATATTTTCTCCATTTCATGGACCCATTCTTCTGCAACTAATGGATCCGCTAAGCCCGCAAAGGATGGAGGATTGGGTCTTCTAAACTGCTCCATAACTTGTATATTACCAGAAGTGGTGGAACTGGGTTATGCAGCTTCTCGTCTCACTTCTCGTCTCACATCCGTCAAAATCTGTACCAATTCTTGGACTATAGTGTCCTGAGCCCATGAGCTGCTACTAGTCCCAACTTGTCTCTTTGGTCTTCTATTTTTGACCGGAGCAGGTTCATCCAACTTCGAAGTCTGTCTTACTGTGGACGTATAGCTCACTCTCTTCATCTTTTCCATAGTAGGGTTATCAGTTCTCTTGGGTTGTCCAGGTCGAGACATGATTATCAATTCTGATCATCAGAACATAATAAAGCACTTTGTAATAACAATTATTAGCATTCCCCATTCACATTCCTATTTACATTGCCAACATGTATTCATATCGAAATCATGGTCACTAGTTCACATGCACATGTCTCATTAATCTAGGCATAGGGATCAAACAATTATCAAACTTATTTTCACAATGCCACTTAATTCAACACGTTACATAGCACGAAATACAGTCTAGTATTACTTCAAAAGCTAATTTAGCTTACTTACTATGGAGGATTTGGCATGGACTCTGTTTCCTTGACCGCTTGTAGCATAAGTGTCTACAAAACCTTATATCTAAGCTCTGATACCACTACTGTCACACCCCAAATACTATACATATAGAGTGTAGCGTTTTAAACAATCATTTAGAAGTGAACTCTGATTTTTCTTTCAAAAATCTTATTAAGCATTATTAATACAGAGTTCCTAATCACAACCACAGTATTTTACTATATACATAAACATTTCAAAAATTGAAAATATTATTATGGTGTGCTCATATTCTAATACTACAGCGATCCGTGCTTGTTAAGGAAACTCCATCAATACTACCAAAAATCCTCAATCTAGCTCTCAGTATATTGGTCACTTGAAGCACACAATAAATTTAGTGAGTAATACTCAGTAAGTAAGCTAAGTGAATGTACAGCAGTGTTCAATAACAATAAAATTCAATCTATAGTATGAATAATTTTCATTTCTTAGTACAGAAGCATAGGATAACTTGTTGAAGAAGAAATAATCCGAAAATCACCATTCAGAGGTCGCATTCTGACTGAGCAGTAGGAATTGTAATCTTGCTCAAATGGCTGCAAACTTTTTCAGGCTGGTATATAACACATATATGTACTTCCATACCAAAAATCGTGGCTTTTCTAGGGGTTTAAGTCATCCAAACCCAATTATTTCTAACTGCCCTATTTTGGAAACTAAAAGTTCTAGTTTTGTCAAGCCAACATTAAAAATTAATAACAATTCATTCAGAGCTGCAATCTCAATAAAAATTTATAGTCTCATATCTAACACATAAAAGAACTTGCATACCAAAAATCAGGTAATTTTATGAAGATTTGGACCTTCAACCAAGTTTGTTTTCTCTTACTTTGTTTTAAAACAGGGGAAATGTGAATTTAGGGCCAGAAATTAAAAAATTCACTACAATTCACTCAAATTTTTGAGTGATTCCAATTTCTATAAACTCCTGTCTATTTTTATCACTAAAATTTCTAGCATCAGAAAATATTTCCCTAATTTTTAGGAATTTTTGAAATATTGACTATTTAGTGTAAAAACACTGCAGGATTTGAACTAAGCTCTCATTTCTAGCTTTGTATCCTCATTCACCAGCTTAGATACCTTCAAATCTCATTCAAATTCAAATTTGCACACAATTTTCGGCATACAAAACAATAATTCTCATATTCACATCACAACAAAAGGAAATTCTTCACACAGAATTAGACAATAGCATAAGAAATTTTCCAATTAGAGAATTTGTTCTTACCTCTTCCTTCTTCCTCCTTCCTTCTTTGTCTTCAATTATTGATGGCTTGGTGTGAAGAAGATTGAGAGAGAGTAAGAAGGGCTAGAACATGTGAGCCAAAAGAAGGAAAGAAAAATAACACAATTCTAGAGCTCTCCCCCTTTTATAGATAAACATTAGGCCAAATTGCCACTTAGTCCTCTCTTCCCTTTTTATTGCCATTAAGCCGTCACTCTTTCATTTATTACACTCCAATTGAAATGTGTCACATGTACATTAACACATATTAATGCACATGTATTCATAATATATGACACAATGTATACTACAAAATTTAAGATGTTGCATATCTAACCTCGTAACCTTCATATTATTAGATGTAGATCGCAAATACACACCCTAATTCTCATATCATGTGAATGACCAAGACTACGTATTCAAACAAATTCTACTATTGGCAGTCCAATTCATCAACTTTCTGTAATAGTGAAGTATTTTACCTCTCCACTGTTGTTTCATCTGCTTCAAAATTTGTCAAACATAAAAGCAAAATGAGAAGAGGAAATCAACTTCTTCTTTTAATGGTAAAAGTTAATTAACTAGCAAATAACATTCATAATTTGTACAAGACGAAGTATTATAAAGGAACAATATCTGACTCATGCTTATGGTTAATTTAATCAAGATCAAATGTTCCTAACTAACATAAAGCCAAACAGAAAGGAAACTAGATGACCTCATTGGCCTTGATTAGTGGTAAATCATCAATAAGCATTAACCAATAACATTATAAATTGGCCCCAAATCCTTAATAGATCTGTAACGTATAGGGCAGTGATAAGAGTAAAGAGACATATACCTGACTTGTCTACACTTCCATAGACTGCCTGCAACCAAAGACAGGTCAATGGGGTTAGCAATAATACATTTTTAAGTTAAATAAACAAGACTCTAGCATAAGTTAAAAGCAGAAAGGATCACAAAGAAGTGGCAAAATTTTAACAGAAAAAAGACTTTTATGCAAAGAAACAATGGATTTTAATGTACATCCTAGATAGAAATGTCTTTTAAATCCATTGTTTATTTTTGCAAAACCTAATCAGTAGATATAATTGATTTAATGATCAAGTTAAAACCATGCAAAACCTTTGAAGAAGAACTTGTACAACAATTCAACTTCGCCCTCATCATTAACAATCCATTTCTTGACCTTGGCCTGGAAAATAAAAATAAATAAATAAGAATAGTTCATCTATAACAAGTAATCTAAAATAGCCAAGTTCCAGTGAGAACATAGGAAGAATAACATGAAACATGGACATACAACAGCTAACAGGTCTAAAATGAGATTATGTGATGATCATCAATCATCACATAATCTCATTTTATATAGAACAAATTAGCTAGGGTGCAGCTACATACTTGTAAATGGTGGAGGCAGTAAAACTACACTTATTAAATTTGCTTGGAACATGGTAATTTCACTATTAGTTATGGTTAAATGTCCTTGTAATTATAACTACAACCGTTCATCATATATCCAATACCAGAGATCTATTAATCGTATAAAAACAAGAAGTCTAGAAGAGAACAATATTAGAAAGCTAAAGCCATAATCACAAAGCATATTACAAAAGGGAAACAAAAAAACTCAGCATGCCTCCTTATGGTAATTCACAACATCACACAAACTGTTTATGTATTAACAAGTCAAAATAACAATGATAAAACTCAGCATATAATATTGTTCTGCATGTAAACTAATTAGTTTTCTATCTTAGTTTACTGCTTAGTAAACTATCTTATTTACTGGTTAGTAAACTGATTAGTTTTCTATCTTATTTACTGATTAGTAAGTTTATTACAAATATAAAAATTGAGGTGTAAAACAAAATTATCCATTTTCGCTCTTGGAGAAAGAGGCAGTACATGCACAGCACAAGAGAGCTAACTTAGCAAATTCTCATGTTGTAACCAAAGATGAAAACATGCTTAATATCTTTGAATTTGTTGCATATTTCTAGAAATCAAGTGAAAAAAAGGCCTCAAGAAAATGAGAGTAAATTGTTAAGATCAACTCAATGTGAATTGGCAGTTGCAAAATAAGGAATTGTATGATAATAGTGCAAGAACAGGTAGAAGACCTATAGAGTCCGTAGCTCTGATAAAAGTGTGATGTCTATAGGTAGAGTACCTGTAAATCCCATGCCTAATAATGTTTTGAAATAGAAAATAGATAGCTTGTAAATGTAGATTTATCAACCTTCCGTTAGCACTACCGTGGAAAAGAAATGGCCAAGAAGTCCTACCCAATTTTCTCCAAAAGGATCTGAGCCCACCCAATTAGATGGTACATTTTTCCAGATATTGAAATATTTTAGAACAACAACCGCATCAAGAAGAGGTGAGAGACACCTAAGATAAATTAAATGATGAACAATCATTTGCGGAAGCCACAACAACAAAGTATCATTTGCATAAATCATTTTATCTACATAAATATATATTACCCATTTTATAGTCATAGATGAAATTACTAGTATGAATTTATTTGAAGAAGTTATGATTTTGGCAAAACTTTAACTTTGATAAGCCTCTGCAAATATGCATCATAAACTCACACTAGCCAAACCTAACACATCCTGCTCTGCACACTCAGTATCGATGATTGCACTACTTGAATGTCAATACGGCACTAACAAATAGAAACTAGAATTTATCAATTTTATAAAATGACCACCAACCCTTCATTTGTTTCGGTGATTTCTTATTGGAGCAGCCAATAAACACTACTTTTTACCTGCCGACTTTTGATTCTATGCCTAGACTCCAAAGACTAAAAGACAAAAGTAACTGTAACAACAGAAGAGTGCACATATCATCACCAATTATGAGTGCAAGAAAAATATTAGATCTTTACATTTCAGAGCAGAAACAAGTATGACATCGCACTAAAAATGGGAGAAAAACACCTGCATTAATATTTGGCCATAAGAGTCACAACATCAATTTTAATAATATGGCGCTCTGCTTTCATCAATATTTTTGCGATTTGTACGCTCAACCACAAATATAAAAATGTATCAACAGGAGGTGAGCACTTTTGCAGACACATTCTGCCAAATCCCACAAATAATTACACAATTTAATAGCAGAAATAGAAGTAAATCGATAAACACAGAGTTAGCATCAGGATTCTGCGAGGATTCTCCTGAATGCTTCATCTTCCAAGTTTCCTTACACAGAGGCAGGAGCTATATACATAACTCTAAGCTTGGACTCTTACAATATCTGGAGTAAGCCGAAAATCGAGTAGATAAGAAAGAGGAAACAAAGAATTAATAGAGAAGAAACTCGAATGATATTAGCATTACCTTAGAGAATAGAAAATCGATAAAAATCGAGAAAGATAGCAGAAATTAGGATTTCAACCTCGAATGAAATTAGGGTTGATTCCTTACGAAGGTCAAGATGCTACCTGAAAGTGATCAAAATTTAAACAGAGAAAATAGAGCAATCGAAATATAAATAAATATTAAACAAAAATCCAGCAAAATTACCTAAAAGCGATTTGATGAAGGAACACAAAGCAGAGCCAGAGAGAATAGAGAAAGTGAGCAGAGTAGAGAAGAAGAATTTAATTAGCAGACGCAAATGCAAATGAGAAGAAGAATTACCGAGAGTGAAAATTGATTTGAAAGTTGAATTGTCGAAAGTTGATTTGAGGAAGCAAGAGATTTAATAAATTGATGTGAGTGTGAAATAAGAAAGAGAGTTGAAATGAATTCTAGGTTAACAAATTAGGAAAAAGGATTTACGTCGGCGAGATGCTGACTTATTTGGTGGTACAGGTGTCGTTGGCACCAACTCAACTCCAATGACCCTTATTGCTACCGCAAATGGGCAACGTATACGGATTATTTTTTATGGTTGGGGATTTTACATATGTTATAGTAAAGAATTAAGGGTGTGTTATTTTTTATTTCATGTATTTTTGTTTCCAAAATGATTTGGAAAATGAATTTTTATGATTTAGAGAATGTATTTTAAGTAAAGGATATGCGTTTGGAAATGAATTCGTAAAATGCAAATTTGGAAATGCTTTTAAGAATATATGTTTGAAAATGAATTCTTGAGCTGAAATTTTGAAAACAAAAACAAGATATGTGTTTGGAAATGAATTATTAATATAAAATGGAGAGAGAAGAAGAAAATAGAAGATGAAAACAGGGAGAGAAGAGTTAGGAAGGGATGAATTTGAACTCCGAAAATGTTAAAAACAATGTTTTGTGAAAACATATTACAAAAACAGAAAAGAATACGTTTTACAATAATTCTATACTCCGAAAATGGAAAACAATTTTTTGGAAACAAGAAATAACAGAGCCTAAAATGCTATCATAAAAATAACTTTTCAACACTATTGATTCACTTGCAGTATCATTAATAGGCTTTCCATCCTTCCGTAGATGTCCCCCAAACTGATGATCGAGTAGAAGCCTTTGGCATCTAAAAAGTTATGTTAAAAAAAGGATTACTAACCTGCAGAGCATATAATAGAACCGATAACTAAAATAATTATCATTCAACAATTGCATTTAAATTTTGATTATAAAAATAAATATGGAATGAAATTGTAAATCTTAGAAAAAGAAAAAACCAATTCACCCTTCAATCTTCCATAGCCTTTACGACTTATTGTGTGTGGCTCTGTTTGTGTTGCCTTTATATTTTGGAATCTTATACTTTTCTCTTGAAGAGAAAAAATATTTAGAATATATAATATTAACAATATAAGAAATAAACTAACATGAAGATGCAAACAACTAATTTTTCCCTATATTGAAAATTCATCTCTCAAGTATAACTAATATGACGAATCAACTAATGAAACATTGCATATAAAGAGCCTACAGCTTTACCCTTGTTTGTAGTTTCATAACAAAGCTCTAGCAACCCATAGACTTTGAAAGGTCAACTATGTAACATATTAATTTCTCTCTAATAATAAAAATTGATTATAAATCTAATATAACTATGTAATTATCAATTAATGAAACATGTAAATTGTTGTATCTGTGAAAATATTGTTGCTGAGATGAATTTAATTCTTTCAACAAAAACTCAAGCTTTATGTAGAAAAACTGCATCACCAAGAGCTCAAACATTATGGAATCCCTGATATCGGCAATGTGTTGGTGAAAATAAATTAGAGAGTGAATAGAGATGAAAGGCGTTCTAAGGTGTAGAGATCGATCGCTCACATTTAATTAAAGAACTAAGATGCTTCTTTGTCTCCAACAAGTCATGTCCCTCACTTGGTGGCTTTGGATTGGGTTTGTTTACTAAACCATAGCTGTGAGCGTAGATTCCATCCCACCTAGAGCGCTTGCGACCTCAGCATTTCTTTTCTAAGTTCCTTTCAAAAACTCAGAGGGCCAAAGCAGGTAAAGTGTCACAAAGACAAAGACCCGGAGAGTCACATAGTAGTCACCACTCACGAATAACTATAGGAAAATTGGATGATGATAGTCTGATCCTATAAATATGCAAGACTCATGAACTACCACTCCTTTGGAGATGGGTTTAGAAAGTCGGATATGAATTTTTGATCCGCTTGTAGAAAGTTCGACCTTTTTTAGCTCGACCTCTTTTAGGGTCCATCAGGTTTTCATTTTAAGGCATTACTATTGTCCATCGTGATCTTAAGTCCATTTTTACGTAACCAATTTTATCTTATTTATTACATATGAGGTGATAGCATATTATACATCCATAGAAAGGGAAAAGGAGAACTGAATTGTATTTCCATGCAAACATGGGGAAAGGGAAGGGGATTACAACCATTCACCGTAAAACATAAAATAAATTACATAAATAAACAACTGCTATGAAATGGAAGGTATAAATTAGTAAAGATATAAACAAAATAAGGTAACCAAACTTCAAAACATGCAATACATGTGATAATAAATGCAAAACAATTAAACTTAATCTAATGATAACATGCGAACTAATAAAATAACAAAATAAGGCTAATAAAGCAACTAAAACAAAGATAAAGCAAGCAAAAGGCATATCAAAGAAAATGAGCAAGAAAGCATGAAAGTGAATCAAGAAGTAATGGGAAAAGCCAAACAAGCAAATCATCATACAAAACAAATGAACCAAGAGTAAAAGCATTAACAAAAGAGGACTATCCCTTGAGCGATCTTGGTTAGATGAGCGTCTTAGAAACACTCACTCATAATATTTACTCCACTCATCGAGTCTTAAAGCAAATAAAGAAAAAGACATAATCATAGCAAGTTAACAAATAAAAAGAGACAAAAGAAATGGACCATCATCTAAGTTATATCAACTTTTCCAATTTCATCAGGGAACACCATGAGTGTCCTTGATCACTTATCAAGTCCAATCAACCAAGGACGGACGGGGAAAATACAAAGAAAAGATGAAAAACTGAACAAGCAACTAAAGCTGGAAATCAAAGGGATGATAATCCCTTGGGACATTTCCCACATCATAGTGCCACCAATGCACTCCTTTTGTGAACTCATATGTCCATCATATCACAATATAAGAAAGCTCACGAAAATAACCAAAAAAGAACAAGAACCAACATGATGATCCTTTGGACATTTCCTATATTATAGTGCCACCAATACACTACCCTCGATATTCATGTGTCCACCAATGCACTCCTTGTGTGAACTCATATGTCCATCATATCACAATATAAGAAAGCTCACGAAAATAACCAAAAAAGAACAAGAACCAACATGATGATCCTTTGGACATTTCCTATATTATAGTGCCACCAATGCACTCCCCTCCGTATTCATGTTTCCATCACATCACATCATTAAAAAAAAAATCCACAATGTCATAAAAAAAAAATCCACAATGTCAAAAGAAAAGAGTAAAAGACGTGGAAGAGATCAACAAAAGTGGTAAACTTGCTTTCATTCAAGGGTGGCCACTTCCAACATGCTACTAAGCAATTAGTTGGAAGTGGTTCCCACCACTTGTCAAGCTTAGAAGATAAAGAAAAGGAATATAATGCACGTAACATAAAGTAAAAAAAAAAAAGTGCAAGAGAAATGCATGAATACACACAACATTAAAAAAAATATATATATAAAAGAGTCATCATTTGAACGTGGGAGTTTCCCCAAGTTTTATAGCTATTATTTGGAATCATTATCCCATCACCCATCCAACCAAATAAATGAAATAGAAAAAATAGATGAGGAGAAGAAGATAACACAAGTAACAAAACAACATAAAAGGCATGAGGAAAAGAAACGACCAACAAATACATCATTTGGGTGGTGGTTTCTACACATGCGGGTGTTGCTACAGTATATTTGATGTATCGATATTTCAAATTTTAAAATTATGTAAAAGTTATAAATGAATGTGTAAATGTTATCAATGAATGTGTGTAAATTATAAATAAGTATGTAAAAGTTGTAAATATGACTTTTATATATTCATTTACAATTTTTACACACTCATTTATAACTTTATAAATCCTTTTACACATTCATTAAAGAAAAGTTGTATTTATAATTTTTACACATTAATTTATAACTTTTACACATTTAATTACAACTTTTATACAATTTTGAAAAATTGATGTACCGGTACATCAAGTGTACCATAACCAAACCCCATATATCAAGCTTCGTAGCTATTTTTCGGATAGATGCCCTCTTAACCCATCAAATCAAATAAAGTTAAACACAAAGAGTATTAGGTTCAATTTTGGGGAAATATTTTTTATATTTCAATTAAGTAATATTCATAGTTATAAATGACAAATAAATTAATTAGCCAAAAAATTTGGAATTTATTTTGATGTTAATCTTTATTATTTAGTTATTGTTACTTAAAATTGTTTTAAGTAATCAATTAATTTGAATATTTGATAAATAATTTAGATATTATTTTATTTTTAACTCTTTAATCAATTATTCTTTTATTATATAAATTCAATATTTAATGCTTGAGTATCAAATAAATCAAATGTTTTAAATATATCTAATTCAAGTAAATATTTACAAACTTTATTGCTGACCTAAAATGTTATTTATTTTATAAATCAACTAAAAGCTCAATTACTTGATTATATCTTATTAAGTCCATTACTTTACTAAATTTATAGTATTTGACACAATAATTATATATAATAGATTATATTAAAGTCACTTTATATTATGTACAATTATTCATGTTATTGATATATATATATGTGTGTGTGTGTGTGTGTATTGATTGAAAGAACATCTAAGGTTGCTGACATCTCTCATAAAAATAATTATAAATAATTATTCATCTTATGTACAGAGTTAAATGGTTGAAATTTTACTATTTTTAGGTTAGTAAACTAAAGTTCAAAATATAAAAATTAAATATGAATATATACCTTGCAAGGGATGTATATTGTTATTTTGTGGTTTTATTTTATTAGAATATTAGGCAATATAGGAATTGTTTCTAGATTAGAATTAAAACAAATTGAAATTTCTATCAAACTAGGAAGTTGAGTTTGATTGTAATTTGTTTTAATAGGATAATCTTGGATACTCATAGTTTGACGAGGAAACTACAATAGGAAGAGTTTTTATTATACTTCTAGTCTAGCAAATATTGTTAGACTATGAAAGAAACTCAAAGGCCTATATAGAGCCTTGTATTTGTGAGTGTAAAGATATCAAGAAATTGATCAGAATATCAAGAAATGGATGAAGAGGAGATTGAGGATCAAGATATCAATCAGAGTACTACGAAAGTGTTTGGAAGAGCGGAGGAAAGTGAACGTTTTAGATGCCTTGGAAGAATGCAAAGATTGGTAATGTTTGGGTGATCTTGGAATATATGATTTGGAAGTTTTAATCGTGAGAGAGATCGTGATATTGGAAACTACAGTTTAGAATTATTAATCGTGAGTGAGATCTGGTGCCTGTGGAAGTTCTTCTCAGTTTCATTGGAAGCATATATCAAATATTAGTGATTATTCTGGCATATATGCATATGAAGGATATAAGGTTTTAAATCCTTGTTATTACTGCTAATATTCTTGTAATTCTTCTTTTTTATTAATTAGAATAAAGTTGTTGCTGAGATCTTCAAAGTGGATGTAGGCTTGATTGGCCGAATCACTATAAATCTAATGTCGCTTGTGTATTTTCTTGTTCATTTTTTTTTCTTGCTCGCAATCATAATTTTGTTAAGATCTCAGATAGAACGCTTTTGTGAATAGCGCTCAAATCCACAACATATATATTCTGCAAGCTTGAACATACGTATAAAATCTTGATAAATAATAAACAATGAAAATAAGCTTGTCCTCACTAATGTTACCTGCAAGCTCCCTTTCGGCATAAATCAATTGCTAGTATTAAATTAGTTTAATAAAATTGATTCAAACGCATATATATATATATATATATATACGAAAAGGATTTAATGTGAAATATGAATTATTATGGTTTATCGATTTATAGAACAAATATGTAAATAGTAATTAGATGATAATAAATTAATTATTAATTTATTCTGATCAATGATGAATAAATTAATTGCAACAATATTTAATCTATGTTTGAATATACTTATTTTATTATTCCTACGTACAATTATCTTAAGTTATCAATAAATTAAAGTATTTAACAAAAAGTGGCATATCATTTTATATTTTTAATCATATTTTAAATAAAATAAAAGTGAATGGTATATGGACCATTAAACATTGGCAATTTTGGTACCATATATAAAGAGTATTGGTTCCACGCGTGGCACATATGGTATATGCATTGTAAGTAATTTGTCATCATGTGATAAAAACATTAAATGTGGATATTTTTCTATTCTTATTTATTTTATATAGATAGTTTGTATCCTAGTTAAAAATGAATAAGTTTAGATTTAGTATCCTAGCTGAAACAAGAAGTTTTATATTTGCATTAATTATCTCTTATTATATTAGGATATTATTTAAGTTTTCTAGTTTACTTAGGAGAGTATATTATCACTTCCTATAATGTTTGAGTGTTATCTAAACTTTCCTTATGAGTTTTATTGAGATTCTACGTGATCATGATAAGGATTGTAATTGATATCAAATACGATATAAAGCTATCTTCATAGCTTTTGGAGGGAAGTTATTCAACGCATTCAAGGCAAATTGAGAAAGAGCAAGCAAGAGGAAGTTTGAGTGCGTCTTTTATTTGTTTTCTATGTCTTGTGTAAAGCTTTAGGCTTTGATTAATTGTTATAAATCGTCTGAGATTAAGGAAGTTGAGTAATCACATGTTTCTGGACCAGTTATGGGTCTTATATTGTTCTTAACTGTGTTTAGTTAAGATAGTCGTGACAGAAAAAGAGCAGCATCAAAAGAGTGTGTAAAGGACTATGGTTGTGATTGAGGTTGATCAAGTTTACATAGATTAGGTTAGTGAGTGAGCAGGTGTTTACCACTATAAAGAGTCCTAAGTCAAGTGTAAACACATACAACATAGTAGATTGTAACTCTTGTTACCCGTGGATGTAGGTTGGTTATAACCGAACCACGTAAAAATCCTGTTCCGATTTACGTTACTATTTTCAGTTGTATTATTCATAACTTTCATACACTCCAAAAAAAGCTTTCAATTAGTAAAGAAGAGAGAATTCGTCTAAATTCAGTGTGTCCTGCAAAGTGAGGAGAGTGGGTGAAGCTGAAAAAGGAAGAAAGAAACAAAAAAGGAAGGTTTATAATAAAATTTTTTGAAAATACAGTAGGAACGATCGGGCAGCCATCTTCAAATAGTCGGGCAACTATCTGATAGCTAGCCAGCCATCATCAATAGACGAGCATCTATCAAACAGCCACCCGGTCGTTACCTCTTCGGCCCTTCATATTTTGTCATCTTTTAATGTAGTCCCTTCATACCTTTGCCCATTTGATCATACATAACTTCTTGAATTCAACTCCGATTTACAATCCATAAATTTTGACGAAAACTAGACATCCGTAGCTTTGTAACGGTATATGACTCACCATCAGACTCTTCTTAGGTTTATTTTTATGAATTTTTGAATTAATATGCTAGTTTTCGAGACCTTTCATCAACTCTTTCTCAACCTTCTCTTCTTGGCCTCCAAGGGCATATTGGTCATTTTTTTTGCTCAACATTCATCTTCTTTTCATCATCAAACCTCAAAAGCTCAGTGTCTATACTGTAGAGTCTCAAAAGAAAATTAATATATATATGCATGTATATATATTACAAATTTATAAACATGTCTGAATGATTAGTGGGTTGGAAGTTGGTGGACTAGGCCCATGAACCAAGGCCTTATATTAGATATGAGAAAGGATTTTCTAGAGGAAAAAGAGAAGGAAAAAAAAAGAACATAAGAGAAGAGAAGAGAGTTTCATGGTTCCAGGAGGAAGAAAAAGAAAAAGAGAGGGAAGAAAAGAGAGGAAGAATTTCATAGAAGTGTCTAAGCTTGGAAAACATGTAGGGAGTTTCTAACACTATACTTACCTCATGTTATATATTTTGTTGTTTAATTGATATTGGTTTGTGATGCATGTGACTTATGTTAAAATTGATTGTTTTGATGTTTGGATGATGAATTATTAGTGAATCTACTTGTTGTAAGTTGATTGTTGTGGTTTGAATGAGGATTTATATGTGAAAACTAAGTGTTGATGAAGTGAAGTAGAGATGGTTTTGAGGGGAGTTGTAGTTCATGTGACTGTCTTGTGTTGTTTGAGCTGATGTATATTTCTGGATTGAGAATTGTATGATTTCTCATTTGTTTAGAAAAGTAGATATATGAAGCTTTAATTAGCCACTGATTTCGTTGAGTTTGGTGTTAAATGAATTTTTGGTGAATTTTGAAGTCGAAATCTGCAAAGGGAATGGTGTAACTGACTTAATAGAACAGGTTTACATGTCTAGAAGCAGCTCCTGACTTTTCGCTCGACACCACTCGACGTCTGTCGAGGTGTCAAGTGTCAATTGCGACATGTTCGAGCATCGAGTCTCGCGAGCTGTGTGCGTGACTCGACGCGCATTGTTGTGTGTCGAGTGTCGAGTGTCGCGCTGTGTGCGTGACTCGACGTGCATTATCGAGTGTCGAGTGTCGGGTGTCATGCGCTGTGATCGCGACTCGATGCGCATTGTCGAGTGTCGAGTGTAGGGTGTCGCGCACTATGTGCGTGACTCGACGCGCATTATCGTGTGTCGAGTGTCGAGGGTCGCACGTTGTGTGTGCGACTCGACGCATATTGTCGTGTGTCGAGTGTCAAAGGTCACGTGCTACGTGCGCGACACGATGCGCAGGTTTGAGTGTCGAGTGTCGGGGTCGCGCGCTGTGTGCGCGACTCGACGCGCACTGTCGAGTGTCAAGTGTCGGGGTGTACAGTGTCGAGTATCGAGCGAAATTACAGAAACACCCCAAATTGAATGTACACTTCTCAAAAAGTCCAGGATTTTGCATAAAAAAATTGTATTCTTTCGAGATTTATCATGGAAATTATGCAAAAAGGGCTATAAATGTATGCATTGGACCTTGGATGGGCCGTTTTGTATACGGATCCAAGGAGAATGCGGATATAAAATTTTTAGTGTTGGACCTTGGATGGGCCGTTTTGTATACGGATCCAAGGGGAACACAAATACGATAACCATGAAGTGTTGGACCTTGGATGGGCCATTTTGTATACGGATTCAAGGGGAACACAAATACGACAAACATGAAATGTTGGACCTTGAATGGGTTGTTTTGTATACTGATCCAAGGGGAACACGAATACGATAAATATGATGTGTTGGACCTTGGATGGGCCGTTTTGTATACGGATCCAAGGGGAGCACGAATACGATAAATATGATGTGTTGGACCTTGGATGGGCCGTTTTGTATACGGATCCAAGGGAAATACGATTATAAACCTGATGCACGAATAAATATAATTCTTTGAATTATTATTGTTATTGAGTGTATAATTCTGTACTTGAATAATGATTGAATGTGTGTGATTTAGTATAATGTTAGAATTTTCCTACTGGGCTTTATGCTCACCCCCTCCCTCTACAGGTACACAGAAGGATGCTCATCCTAGCGATGTTCCAGAGCTTTCTTAAGGAGTCTAGAGTCTGCATGCATATAATGATTTTTGGGGGCTGTCTTGATTCTCCTCGTTTGTAATGGGAGATTTTGTAGGTGACTATTAACTGATGTATTGATTTTAGTCACCAGTGTATGTAAAATTAATTTTGAACAAATAGTCAGAAGTTGTAATGAATTCTTGTGATATATATATATATATTTGAAAAAAAAGAAAAAGAAAAAATTTAATGAGATATGGATGACGTAATTTTTATAAATTCTTATTCAATTACCCCAAAGTCTCTAATTAGGAGATGTTAGGACGTGACATACCCCCTACTTTGAAGAGTTTTGTGAGACAAAAGTTGACAAAGTATTCTTGTTTCATCTTTCTTCCTTCCATCTTAACATCTTCGCCTTCATCCTCCTTCTTTTAGACTTTCTAGTCATCTTCTTTCTCTTCTTCAGTTCCTATAAAAGGTTGCCCATTCAAGGGTTGAAGGGCCCAATCGAGGGCTAACGTGCTCTTTTAAAGGCTAAGGTGCCCAGTCAAGGGCGAACATGTACCCATTCAAGGGTTAGTGTGCCCATCTAAGGGCTGAGGTGCCCATTTAAGGATGAATGTGCCCATTCAAGGGTAAATATGCCTATCTAAGGGCTATAGAGCATCCTTATGATACTATGATAAAACATTCCTTAGTGCACCTACTTCTTGGGGTTTCTCACACTCTTAAGTACACCTACTTCTTAGGGTTTGGTAGCACTCTTTGATGCACCTACTTTTTAGGGTTTCTAACACTTTTTAGTGCACCTACTTCTTAGGGTTTTCAACACTTTTAGCGCATCCTTTCTTAAGGCTTGTGCCTATTCTAAGGGTTTAAAACATTCTTAAGTGTATCTACTTCTTAGGGTTTTCAATACTCTTTAGTGCGCTTCTTCTTAGGGCTTTTGCCTAATCTAAGGGTTTAAAACACTCTTAAGTGTACCTACTTCTTAGGGTTTTCTTCTAATGAATGCCTACTGGAAAAACTTCTATCATGCACTGGCTCGTGGTCTTTGGACCTTCTTATTGTTTGTGCCTTTGGCTAAGTATAATTTATACTTTCTTCGATTTCTTTGGACTTTGCATTTGATGGGTTTCATGCCCCTCTTGTAAGTATTCTTCATGCTTCTTCCAATTTTTGTACTCATTGGGTTTCACGCCCTTCTTCTAAATATTCTTCATGCCCTTATTCTTTGTACTCATTGGGTTTCATGCCCTTCTTTCGAGTATTGTTGCTTCTATTCCTGATTTCTTCTGACCCGCTGGGGAAATCTTTGAGTTCGACATCCTTCATTCTTGCATTCATCATGCTCTATACTAGAGAATCATGTTGTTCATTATCTAATTGATTGGGGATCTTTCCTTTGTCTTTGTAAATTCCTGCAAGATTCAAACATTTCTTAATGATATAAAATCAACTTAAATTTTACTTTGTTGTGTTCTTCAACAAATTGCTTTCTAGTATCTGGAGGAATTCTTTCATGTGATTCTGGTCGAAGATTCTATCGATTGATGTTGAATTTCTTTCCTTATGAGTTGCTAAACTACTACCATAGTTGAATACATGTCACCGGTTTCGTTTGAAAATTCTTCTAGTGTCTTAGGGCTGATGCAGAGTCTTTGTTTCTCTTTCTTCTCTATTCTTTCTTTCTCTCTTTTGTTTTTCTTTCTCTCTTTTCTCTCTTGTTTTTCTTTTTCTCTTTTTTCTCTTTCTATTGTTTTTTCTTTCTTTTTTTCTTTTCTTTTCTTTCTTTTTCTTTCTTTCTTCTTCTCCATTTCTTTTTTTTATCAAATTGCCCCTTATTAAAGGGACAACCGGCTAACTATCTGACCACCATTCGACAGTTAGTCAACAGTCGCCCGGCTGTTTGACTGTCGGCCGGCAGTTAAGGACTTTTATGAAGTCCATTCATCCTCTCTTGTTTGATTTGCGCATAACTTCTTCATTCTTCATCCAATTCGCTCCTCATTTTCTCCTATGTGTTCGTCTCAACCTCCCCTTTCCAATGACAGGTCATCTAGTCCATCTCGACTTAAATGAGACTGATCCAGTCTGGAAGTCGACATTAAAAGGTTTTCCGAAAGACCAAGAGGTGTCGGTTGTTATGGCTTATCATAATCAACCTGGTATATAGTTTCTTCATTCTTCACTTTTCCATTTTCTTTGAATTTTCTAGGCATGTATTCATGTAGAGACTTCAATTTCTTACTTTTAGAAATACCATGAGAACAAGATGTGTGGGGCGTTTTCTGAAGCCCATAGTTGGTTTCTAGAGTTAGAGAATGAGGCTGTTAGAAATAGGATTGCTGATACCGGTTTCCACGAGTCTAACACTTGTCTTACGCATACCCATCGATACAATGATCACGAGCATTAGCTGCTTTGTGCAAGAAGTGGATAGACATGACCCACATATTCCATCTTCCGATTAACGAGATGACTATCATGCCTTTGAAAATTGCTGCCTTGACCGGCCTTCCATTTGGTGGTGGGCCAATTCCTATTGATGCATGCATTATGGATTTGAAGGATCAGCAGATTTTGATTCTGCAGCTTTTGGGTTGTGAGGTGAAGGTTAAAAGTAATGCTGCCATTTGATGCACTCCCTTGTACGAATATTGGAAACGGAGGGTCAATCTAACTATAGTCAAGGTAGACCATTTTGCTCGCAGCTTCATTATCTATCTACTCGGTACAATGCTCTTTGCCAATGCGTCAAACACCACTACTTTGACTTTGCTTCTTGCCCTCAAAGATCTTGATTAAGTGAGAAATTTTGATTGGGGTCGTGTTACTCTTGGACAACTGTATTTTGGTTTGGATCGGGCCTATCGAGGCGTTGCTAGGATCCCTGGATTTGCTCTACTTATTAAGGTAACTTCTTTCTTCTCTACACCTTCATATCTTTTCGTGTGACTTCCATTTCTAATTCTGTACAAATTAGAAGTTCTACCATCTCCTCTTCCTACTTGTGAGGATTCTTCATTCCCACGGATGAAGAGGTGGGCTGCACATCGTGTAGAGCCCGAGAGGTCTCATGAGCTAGACTTCTTTCGTGATTACATTCATGCGATGACCTAGGACAAGTTAAAAAGACATTATAGTCAGTATTTCATTCATATCATACTCTTACCATGATTCTTTACTCTTTGCAGATTCACTCTGAGTGGTGGGGTCCTTAGGAGAAACTGGTCTGCAGCTATGAGGGTTGCTTCCCCCTTTAAGTTATAGTGCATTCTCCTTCCTTGTGTGAATAGTATGATGTGGTGATAGGTATCGGTTTAGATATTATTTTCACATCAATTCGTCTATGTTTCTTTGCTATATTCCTTGGTATTTTTATGTTTTTGTGTGGTTTTGATGTTTGTAGGAGTTTTGGAGGAACTCACACTAAATTGGAGTAAAACCCTTCATTTGCACCTTTGCTAGTCAACCAACTTCTCAGATTTAATTGTATTGATATACAATGAACCAGATGATGTGCTATATACCATTGCAAAGCTCTAGAAGTCTATTTTCTAGAGAAATTTACAGTTCGTGAATCCATTTAGTGTATCGAAAGTTATGATCAAAATGATGTGAGAAGTGTAGAATTGTAATTCCACAAACCACTGTAGCATGTTATTATACGGGGAACTGTAGCAGGTTACTGTAACAGAGTATATAAACATATTTTGGGGTTTTATTTAGACAGCAAGAGGAGGGGAGAACGGGTTGGAGGCTCTCTCTGGATTTCTCTCATCTTTTGGAGTTCTTGAAGGAGAAAGAAGGCTTGGAAAGAGGAAGAACTACAATCCTAAGGAGATTTGCAAAGGATTTGCTAAGTTTTTCCTTTCCCTTTCATTTCTGGAATGTTTCTATGTTGTATTGTAGTTATGATGTTTTTGAACATGTTTAACTAAATCTGATT
The DNA here is from genome assembly GCA_013180625.2 of Boswellia sacra. Taxonomy (NCBI): domain Eukaryota; kingdom Viridiplantae; phylum Streptophyta; class Magnoliopsida; order Sapindales; family Burseraceae; genus Boswellia; species Boswellia sacra. The sequence goes on from SNVD02005564.1 coordinate 59,097, forward strand.
TAGTTAAGGGTGATTTCAAAGCCCTTGATATGGTTTTTGTGAGTTGATTGTTCAAGAAATTGTTATCCAATTCTCTAATTGAAGTTGCTTGTATTTTCCCATATTTAATGATTATGATTGCTTATTGATTTTATTTGGGTGGCCAACTAAATAGAATCTGGTTGTTGTCTATTACTAGACTAGAAATCTTGATCCATAACTGTCTTGAATTTCTAATCATTAGTAGCAAAATTGTGATCAGATATTGCAATTGGAAAATATAACCTAAGTTAAATAATCCGAACCTATGTGGTTATTGCCTAGATCAACCTATCTTTCTTATCATAATGCTTCAATTGAATTAAATTTAGAGAGCTTGTTCTAGGTTGTTTAATGGATAGAGATTAAATAAAGAGCTTGTTTTAGTTGACAACAAAGTAAGGAAAGATTGGGGTAACAGAGCTTGTTGTTATCTACGGTTGATAATTTCAATATCGTAATTAGATGACAATTCTATGGTTACTTCGCAATTTCATATCTTGTGGCAGAGAATGATCCATTAACCAAGTTTCTCTCATTGATTATTTTTCACTCCATTTAACTTTGTATTATGTTATTCTTCATTTGCATTATTATCTCATTTAGTTAATCAATCAACAAACACCCCCCCCCCCATTTATTCTGTTGTTGCGTTCGATTAACAAATTTAATTAGAAACAATTCTCGTGGGAACGATATCTTACTCTCACCACTTTATTACTTGTGCAACTAGTGTACTTGCTAGTTTCGAACGCATCAAGTTTTTGGCACCGTTGCCGGGGATTGATTTTCTAATCGATTTGTTATTTTGTTTTTACTATTGATCCTTGATTTTTATTTTTTTCTGATTGTTTGTGTTTAGGCTTTTATGTCCCAGGGAGAAGCAGACCAACAACCTAAGCGAATTAAGGAGTTTCTCGAATCCTCGAATTTAAGACTAAATCGGTCAATTTCAACTCCATCTCCGGAATTTGACCTTGCACGACATACTTCCCTTCCATCTTCTTGCAGTTCAATCAAATCTAAATCAAAAGTAATGACGGTGCAAAACAATCAGACTCTTAAGGAGTTAGCGACTCCAATTATTGATCAACAACCGCTGTGCATAAATCCCAATCTTGAGGTAGAATTTGAGCTTAAATCTGGACTAATTCATCTCTCGCTTACATTTCATGGTTTTGCAGGAGAGGATCCTAACAAACACCTCAAAGAATTTCATGTGGTATGCTCAAGTATGAAGCCAACTGGCGTTTCTGAGGAGCAAATAAAATTGAGAGCTTTCCCATTCTCATTAGTAGATTCGGCGAAAGATTGGCTGTATTATCTACCACCGGGTACCATCACCACATGGAATAAGATAAGTAAACTCTTTTTGGAGAAATACTTTCCCACCTCGAAAGCTACAAACATTAAAAAAGACATTTGTGGCATTCGACAACATAATAAAGAATCACTTTATGAATATTGGGAGAGATTTAAAAGGTTATGTGCTAACTGTCCACACCACCAAATTAGTGATGGACTCCTTATTCAATATTTCTATGAGAGTCTCCTACCAATGGATCGGAGTATGATTAATGCTACTAGTGGTAGAGCACTAGTTAATAAAACACCGAAAGTTGCAAGACATATGATTGGCGACATGGCAGCAAACTCTTAAGAATTCAGTAGCCGATTTGAGCCACAACTACCAAAGAAAGTAAATGAGGTAAGTACTCCGAGCATTGAACAAAAACTTTCTGAGCTTACCTCTCTTGTAAAAAAAATGGTTGTAGGACATATATAGAAATCTTATGCATGTGGGGTATGTTCTACCATGGAGCATCCAATCGACATGTGTCTAACTTTGCAAGAAGGAGATACGAAACAAGCCAATGCCATAGGTGGATTTCCAGGACAACCAAGGCAATGGTATGACCCCTTCTCTAATACTTACAATGTCGGATGAAGAGATCACCCCAATTTTAGTTATGGGAATCATCAACCAATTGCTCCAAATGCCATACTAAATCGGCCACCAGGTTTCAATCAACCAAGAGTGCAGCAATGATTTCAAACGCAACCACCACCAATACCATAACCAGCACCACAACCAGCTCCACAAAACTCAGTTATGTCTCTCCAGGATATTGTTAAAGCACTTGCCACTAACACAATGCAATTTCAACAGGAAATTGGGGCAAGTATCCAAAACCTGGAAAATCAAATGGGACAGTTGGCTACTAACAAGGCTCCGGAAAATTACCTTCTCAAACAGTGATCAATCCAAGAGAAAATGCTAGCGCGGTAACTTTGAGAAGTGGAAAGCAATTAGAGGTCCCCTTAAAAAAGTCACAATCTAATCAAAAGGATGACACGCTTCCACCGTGAACAAAACATCATCTTCTAAGGTAAATCTTAAAACTCATATTCCTTCTTATGTTACTCCTCCACCTTTTCCTTGCAGATTTTCAAAATCAAAGAAGGAGGAACATGAACAGGAAATCTTGGAGACTTTTTACAAGAACGAGGTAAATATACCACTTTTGGATGCTATCAAGCAAGTACCTCGTTATGCAAAATTTCTCAAGGAGTTATGCACCAACAAGAGAAAGTTAAAAGGAAATGAGAAAGTAAGTGTGGGGGAAAATATTTCAGCTGTACTCCAAAGAAAAATTCCTCCAAAGTACAAAGATCCAGGTACATTTACCATTCCATGCACCATTGGTAATACCAAGTTTGAAAGGGCTATGTTAGATTTAAGAGCATCTATTAATGTCATGCCATATTCTATTTATGCTTCTTTGAATCTTGGACACCTTGCGAAAACTGTTATTATCATTCAACTTGCTGATCGTTCTAATGCATATCCCAAAGGAGTTGTGGAAGATGTGCTTGTGCAGGTGAATCAATTAGTTTTCCCAGCAGACTTCTATGTTCTTGAAATGGAGGATGAGACATCTCCTAATCCAACATCGATTCTTTTAGAGAGACCATTCTTGAAAATTGCCCGAACCAAGATTGATGTTTATGATGGAACTCTCACCATGAAGTTTGATGGCGAGGTGATTTGTTTCAATATTTTTGAGGCAATGAGATACCCTAGTGACTTGCATTGTATTTTTGCAGTTGATGTTATTGATTCTTTGGCATAATAACCTTTTGAGTTAACTCACAAGGATGGATTGGAAGTATCTATTAGTGAGCACGTAGGGACAGAAATTTCCAAAGAACTAAGAAGGTTGATACAAGTGTCTAAAGAAGTGGAGGAAGCTATGGCAAGCTTGGATGAGACTATAGCTATAACCACAAACAGGTATGATGTTTTGTACATTGAATTGCCTTTATCTAATGAGAAACTTCTTCCTTGTATGACGAAAGCCCTTACCTAGGAGCTTAAGCCTCTTCCAGATCATTTGAAGCATGTATTCTTGGGTGAGAAAGATACTTTGCCAGTCATAATAGCAAAGGGCCTTGCACCACTACAAGAAGAGAAACTCATCCGAGTGCTTAGAGATCACAAAACAACTATTGGATGGACAATTGCTGACATAAAGGTATTAGCCCAGCCATATTCATGCACCGTATCTTGTTAGAAGAAGGATCCAAGCCTATTAGAGAAGCACAATGGAGGTTGAATCCTCCGATGATGGAAGTTGTCATGAAAGAGATCCTCAAACTGTTAGATGTGGGTGTTATTTATCCAATTTCAGATAGCAAGTGGATGAGCCCAGTCGAAGTTGTTCCCAAGAAATCTGGTGTTATAGTGGTTAAGAATGATAATAATGAACTAGTTCCCACTCGTATCCAAACCAGGTGGCGGGTTTGTATTGATTTCGGAAGCTCAATTCAGCAACTCGCAAGGATCACTTTCCCTTGCCATTCATCGATCAAATGCTGGAGAGGTTAGCAGGTCATTCTCACTACTGGTTTCTTGATGGCTACTCAGAATATAATCAAATTGTCATTGCCCCTGAGGACCAAGAGAAAACTACTTTCACATGCCCATTTAGTTCATTTGCTTATTGATGCATGCCATTCGGTCTTTGCAATGCCTCTGCCACTTTCCAAAGGTGTATTGTAAGTATATTCTCTGATTATGTAGAGAACATCATTGAGGTATTTATGGATGATTTTAGTGTTTTTGGTGATTCTTTTGATAAATGCCTTGACAACCTTACACTTATACTTCAAAGATGTATAAAAACTAACCTTGTTCTGAATTGAAAAAAATGTCATTTTATGGTAGATCAAGGTATAGTTTTGGGACATGTTATTTTTGCTAGGGGTATAGAAATTGATAAATCTAAGATAGACCATATGTTCCTTACCACCCCCCACAAGTGTGCAAGATATTCGTTCTATTCTTGGTCATGCAGGTTTCTATCGTAGGTTCATAAGAGATTTTTCGAAGATAGCATTGCCCCTATGCAGATTGTTATAGAATGATGTGGCCTTTGGATTTGATGAGAAATGCAATAAGGCATTTGAGAAACTGAAAGAACTCTTAACTTTGGCCCCAGTGATCCAATCTCCAAATTGGGATCATCTATTCGAGATCATGTGCAATGCAAGTGACTATGTTGTGGGTGCCGTCTTGGGTCAACGAATTGGCGAAATTCCACACGCCATTTACTATGCATCTCGGACTTTAAATGATGCTCAGCTTAATTATTCTACCACTGAGAAAGAGCTGCTAGCGGTTATTTTTGTTTTAGAAAAGTTTCGTTCTTATTTGATTGGTACTAAAGTAACCGCTTATTTTGATCATGCAGCCTTGAGGTACTTGCTCACAAAGAAAGATGCTAAACCAAGGCTTATCAGGTGGATACTCCTCTTACAGGAATTTGACTTGGAGATCCAAGATAAGAGGGGAAGTGAAAACTTAGTTGCAGACCATCTTAGTCGCCTTGTCCATGATGAGGATGCACTACCATTACAAGAAAGTTTTCTGGATGAACAATTAATGTCTCTACGTGTAGTAGCCCCTTGGTATGCAGATATTGTCAACTACTTAGTTACCAAGAAGCTACCACATGACTTGACTCGAGCTCAAAGAGACAAGATCAAAAACATTGCCAAGCATTACATATGGGATGATCCATACTTATGGAAGCATTATTCTGACCAAGTGATAAGAAGATGCGTTTCTGAATCTGAATTTAATTCAATTTTAACCTTCTATCATTCTTATGCATGTAGAGGTCACTTTGGGCAAAAAAGAACAGCCCTCAAAGTTCTTGATTGTGGATTCTACTGGCCATCATTGTTCAAAGATGCATATCTCTTTTGCAAAGCTTGTGACCGTTGTCAAAGGACAGGTAATTTAAGTGCCAAAAATCAAATGCCACAAACCTCTATACTTATTGTTGAAATTTTTGATGCATGGGGTATTGATTTCATGGGTCCTTTTCCTTCATCTTTTGGTAATGTTTACATTATACATGCTGTGGATTATGTTTCTAAATGGGTGGAAGCAAAAGCTACGAGAACTAATGATTCGAAAGTTGTTGTGGATTTTGTGAAATCTAACATTTTTGCAAGATTTGGAACACTAGTAGCCATAATTAGCGATAGTAGAACACAATTCTGCAACAGATCATTTGAAGCCTTGCTCAAGAAATACAACATCACTTACAGGGTGTCTACTGCATATCATCACAAACTAGTGGTCAAGTTGAAGTTTCAAATCGAGAAGTCAAGTCCATCCTCGAGAAGACAGCGAATCCGAACAGAAAAGATTAGAGCTTATGACTTGATGATGCACTTTGGGCATACCGGACTGCTTACAAGATACCTATTGGTATGTCTCTATATAGTTTAGTCTATGGTAAGCCATGCCACCTTCCAATAGAGCTCGAGCACAAAGCATGGTGGGCAGTAAAGCTATGTAACATGGAGATGGATGTTGTTAGTGAACAGAGGAAGCTTCAACTGCAAGAATTGGAAGAACTTAGAAATGATGCCTATGAGAACTAAAAAAATTACAAGGAGAGAACTAAGGCATTTCATGATAAGATGATCTCCCGAAAGAATTTTGAAGTAGGACAGAAAGTCTTTTTATTTCATTCTCATCTCAAGTTATTTCCAGGTAAATTACATTCTCGATGGGTTGGATCGTTTGTTATTACTGATGTCTTTTCTCATGGTACAGTGGAAATCAAGAGCTTGAAAACTGACAAAGTATTCAAGGTTAATGGACACAAGTTGAAGCCTTATTATGAAAATTCAACGATGCAGGACATCGAGGAGGTACCTCTCTATGAGCCAACTTATCTTGATGGGTGAGGGCAGGTAACGTCAGGCTGAGGACGTTAAACCAAGCGCTTATTCGAAGGCAACCCAATGTTTTTAAAAATAAAAAAATTAATAATAATTAAAAAAAGAAGAATAAAAGAAGGTAGTAATGATTAATTTTTGTGTCTCGAGGAGATTCCTTTTGCAGGCTTTATCCATCATAATTGATCAGGTTTTATCTCTCTTTGCCATCTGTCTCATTTGCTTTATTGTTTGTTTTTTACTTTTGTTTGCTATTATGTTGTTATATCTTTTATGTGTCTTTATTTTCTTTTCTTCTCTTTTCTTTTCTTTTGTTTAATTTGTTTATTTTGTGCTTTGCACTCATTTGTGCAACAGCTTGAGGAAACACCCAAATGGGAACTGAAGCCATTGCCTAAAGGTTTGAAGCGTGCATATCTTGGAGAAGAACAGACTCAAACGCATTATCAGTCATACCTTTCATTTTCTCCTCTTCAATGGATGCCGATATCTTTCTGTCAAACCTTCGTAAATATTTCCCTTCACTTCCTCAAAATTTTGTGTTCAAAATTCATAAAGTACGGATGACTAGACTTTGGATGTTGATGCTCCTGAAAATGCCTGCGAATATCCGATGGCTTATCAAAGCCAAGGTAAGATTGTTCGATGAGCTTGATATTAATCTCACAAAATATATGCCTGGTCTAGGGAAGAGCTACTACGCCAAGAGGGGAAGAGCTAGTTTGTTATAAATGTGCTCGATGGAATTGTAACCAAAGTTGTCGATCATTAGGTTTTGTGTCCAGGAATAGAGAAGATAAACTTTCGTTCATTAAGAATGGTCTGAGTAATAAGTCTCTGGATAATGTTTTATTATCTCTTAAGTCACATTCTTGTGGACTTGTTCATCATGAATTGCTTATTTTATAGACAAAATTTCGTGATGAACTGCAGCATTATAGTCTAGGGAATCTGACTAAAAAAGACCCTGTTTGCCAGTTTATAAGATAACTTGATGGGAAGCAAATCCCCGACTCATAGAAGGCATTTCAGCCGTTACTGGACATAAAACTAGAGAAAGATGTGACCATAATTACAACTACTTGTATATTTGAATGTGTGTTATTATTGTTGAAAGTTATTTTTCTTGTTTTGTTTGATTTGATTATTAGTGTTGTCTTTGTGTTGTTGTTGTTTGTTGATTTTGTTTGTTTTAATTTCAAGTTTTCCTTTTTGACAAACCATATGATAACCTATGACATAAGCACACGTGAGAGACAAGTGTGGAGGTTTTGTCAACCCCCACCGAAAGCATATCTCATTTTTTCAAATCTTGGGGTGATAAATATGCATCGAGCAACTCCCACTGAAATTATGTCCCCATGTGTCAAATCTAAGAGTATTACATGTGCTCCCGTCCATTCTCCATATTTTCAAATGTCATTATTATAACCTCTTTTGTCATTCAAAAACATAACACCTGACGTGCATCATTGTCTTACACAAGGTTATGGCACATGTAGAAATGGAGAAAACACCAATTCAGCGATTCTGAAATATATGCGTATTTTGTGGATCTCAATTTGGTAAAGATGGAGAGTTTACAACAACAACTCTTGATCTTGGCAGGGTATTAGCTGAGAGGCGTATTCATTTGACTTATGGAGGGGGTAGTATTGGGTTAATGGGGTGTGTGTCAACAGCTGCAACCTTAGAAGGGAGCCAAGTTCTCAGCATTATCCCTAAACCACTAGCTGTACGACATATCATAGGTAAAACAATGGGGGAAGAGTTACAGGTTTCAAGCATGCATTAGCGAATTGCACATATGCTTCTTAACTCTGATGCATTTATAGCTTTGCCCAGTGGTTATGGTACATTAGAGGCAATATTTCAAATCACATCTTGGGCACAGCTAAACATCCATAAAAAAACCCACTGATTTGTTAAATGTCAATAATTTTTTTGATGGTTTGTTGTCTTTTCTTGATTAAGTTGTAGAACAAAACTTCATCTCACATTCGGCGAGGCAAATCCTGGTTACAGCTTCAACTGCAGGAGAGTTAATTGACAAACTACAAGAATTCATCCATTTGCCTGATCCAACAATAACTCGGATAGATTGGTGATAAGTGTCTATTTATATATCATTTTCATATCAATTCGTCCATGTTTCTTTGCTATATTCCTTGGTATTTTTATGTTTTTGTGTGGTTTTGATGTTTGTAGGAGTTTTGGAGCAACTTGCACAAAAATGGAGTAAAACCCTTCATTTTCACCTCTGCTAGTCAACCATCTTCTCGGATTTAATTGTATTGATATACAATGAACCCGATGACATATCATATACCGTTGAAAAGCTCTCGAAGTCTACTTTTTGGAGAAATTTACGGTTTATGAATCCATTCAGTGTACCGAAAGTTGTAATCAAAACAGTGTGAGAAGTGTAGAAATGTAATTCTACACATCACTGTAGCATGTATAATACGGGACACTGTAGCACGTTACTGTAGCAGAGTATTTAAACACATTTTAGGGTTTTATTTTCATAACTTGAAGAGGGGAGAACGTGGAGGAGGCTGCATCTTTGGATTTCTCTCATCTCTTGGAGTTCTTGAAGGAGATTGAAGCTTGGAAAGAGGAAGAACTACAAATCCTAAGAGATTTCATCAAATTTGCTAAGTTTTCCCTTTCCCTTTCATTTTCTGGAATGTCTCCATATTGTATTGTATTTGTATTCTATCTGAATATGTGTAACTAAATCTGAATTGGTTGAGGGTGATTTCAAAGCCCTTGATATGGTTTTTGTGAATTGATTGTGCAAGGAATTGTTATCCAATTCTCTAATTGAAGTTGCTTGTATTTTCCCATGTTTAATACTTATGATTGCTTGCTGGATTGTATTTGGGTGGCCAACTGAATATAATCTGGATATTGTCTATTGCTAGATTAGAAATCTTGATCCGTAATTGTCTTGAATTTCTAATCATTAGTAGCAAATTGTGATCAGAGATTGCAATTGGAGAATATAACCTAAGTTAAATAATCCGAGCTTGTGTGTTTATTGCTTAGATCAACCTGTCTTTCTTTCATAATGCATCCATTGAATTAAATTTAGAGAGCTTGTTCTAGGTTGTTTAATGGATAGAGATTAAGTAAAGAGCCTATTTTATTTAACAACAAAGTAAGGAAAGATTGGGATAACAGAGCTTGTTGTTATCTACGGTTGATAACTTCAATGCTGTAATTGGATGACAATTCTACGATTAATTCGCAAATCCATATCTTGTGGTAGAGAAGGATCCCTTAACCAGCTTTCTCCCATTGATTTTTCATTCAAATTTACTTTCTGTTTTGTTATTCTTTACTTGCATTCTTATTTCATTTAGTAAAGCATTCAACAAAAATCCCCCCCTTTAGTAGTTTGTTGCTGGAAATAACAAATTCAATTAGAATCAATCCTCGTGGGAACGATATCTTACTTATCACTTTATTACTTGTGCGACTAGTATACTTGCTAGTTTCGAACGCATCAAGGTTTTGGAGCCGTTGTCAGGGATTGATTTTCTAATCGATTTGTTGTTTTGTTTTTATTGTTAATTCCTATTTTTGTTTGTTTTTCTTTTTTGATTGTTTGTGTTTAGACGACATGGCAGTAAACTTCCATCAATTCAGTGGCGGATTTGAGCCACAACTACCATGGAGAGGAAATGAGGTAAGCACTCCGAACATTGAACAAAAACTTTCTGAGTTAACTTCTCTTGTGGAAAACATGGCTGTAGGACATATGCAGAAATCTTATGCATGTGGGTATATTCTACCATGGAGCATCCAATCGACATGTATCCAACTTTACAAGAAGAATATATGGAACAAGCCAATGCCATGGATGGATTTCCAGGACAAACAAGGCAATGGTATGATCCCTTCTCTAGCACTTACAATGCTGGATGGGAAGATCAACATAATTTCAGTTACTGGAATCATCAACCAATCACTCCAAATGTGATACCAAATCGGCCACAAAGGTTTCAATCAACCTAGAGTGCAGCAACCATTTCAAATGCAACCACCACCAATGCCACATCCAGCACCGCAACCAGCTTCGCAAAACTCAGGTATGTCTCTCGAAGATATTGTTAATGCACTTGCCACTAACACAATGCAATTCCAGCAGGAAACTGGGGCAAGTATCCAAAACCTGGCAAATCAAATGGGACAATTGGCCACTAGCATGAGCAAATTCGAGGGCCAAGGCTCAGAAGAATTATCTTGTCAAACGATGATCAATCCAAGAGAGAATTCTTGTGCGATAACTTTGCAAAATGAAGAGCAATTAGATGTCCTGCCAAAGAAATCACAAATTGATGAAGGAGATGACATCACTTCCACCATGAACAACACATCATCTTCTAAGGTAGATCTTAAAACTCAAATTCCTTCTTATGTTACTCCTCCACTTTTTCCTAGCAGATTTGCAAAATTGAAGAAGGAGGAGCAAGAACAAGAAATCCTGGAAACTTCTCACAAAATCGAGGTAAATATACCACTTCTGGATGCTATCGAGCAAGTACCTCATTATACAGAATGTCTCAAGGAGTTATGCACCAGCAAAAGAAAGTTAAAAGAAATGAGAAAGTAAGTGTAGGGGGAAGATGGTTTTAGCTGTATTGCAAAGAAAAATCCTCCGAATGCATGATCCAGGTACGATCACCCTTCCCTGACCACCATATGGTAAACCAGGTGTTGAAAGAGCTATGTTGATTTAGAAGACATCTATTAGTGTCATGCCATATTTCTATTTATGCTTCTTTTAAATCTATGGACCTTTCGCGAAACTAGTATTACCATTCAACTTGCTGATCGTTCTAAGGCATATCCCAAGGGAGTTGTGGAAGATGTGCTTGTGCAGGTAAATCAATTGGTTTTCCCAGCAACTTCTATGTTCTTGAAATGGAGGATGAGACATCTCCTAATCCAACACCAATTCTTTTGGGGAGACCATTCTTGAAAACTGCTCGAACTAAGATTGATGTTCATGATGGAACTCTCACCATGGAATTCGATGGCGAGGTGATTCGTTTCAATATTTTTGAGACAATGAGGTACCCTAGTGACTTGCATTCTGTTTTTGCAGTTGATGTTATTGATTCTTTGGCACAACAACTTTTTGAGTTAACTCGCAAGGATGCATTGGAAGTAGCCATTAGTGAGCACATTAGGTACAGAACATTCAAAGGATCAGAGGTTACTATACAGAAGTGTCCAAAGAAATGGAGGAAGCTGTGGCAAGCTTAGATGAGACCATAGCTATAACCACAAATAGGTATGATGTTTCGTGCATTCAATTTCCTGTATCTAATGTGAAACTTCTGCCTTCTATGATGAAAGCCCCTACCTTGGAGCTTAAGCCTCTTCCAGATCATTTGAAGCATGGATTCTTGGATAAGAATGATCCTTCGCCAGTTACAATAGAAAATGGGCCTTTGCACGCTATTAGCCAGAAGAGCAACTCGTCGGAGATACTTAGAGACACAACAGCTATTGAGGTGTGTACGTTTTGTTGACATCCAGGCCCAGCCATATGAATGCACCGTAATACTTGTTTGAAAAGGATCCAAGCCCACTAGAGAAGCACAGCGGAGATTGGGACCCTGCCTGAGGAACCAACGTCGGGCTGAGGACGTTAAACCAAGCGCTTATTGGGAAGCAACCCAATGTTTTTGAAAAATAAATAAAAGAAAAGAAAAGAAAAATAAAATAAGGTAATAATGATCGATTTTTGTGTCTCGAGGAGATTCTTTTCGTAGGCCATCAAATTAATCAGGTTTTATCTCTCTTTGCCTCATGTCTCATTGTTTTTATATTTTTTTTACTTGTTTTGACTTTTGTTTGCTATTGTGTTTTTATCTCTTTTATGTGTCTTTAGTTTCGATTTTGCTCTTTTCTTTTCCTTTCTTTTGTTTAATTTGATTACTCTGTGCTTTGAGCTCATTTGTGCAGCAGCTTGTGGAAACATCCAAACGGAAGTTGAAGTCATTCGTCAAAGGTTTGAAACGTGCATATCTTGGAGAAAAACAAACCCGATCGCATTATCGGTAATATCTCTTCTTTTCTCCTCTTCAATGGATGCCGATATCTTTCTGTCGAACCTTCGTAAATATTTTCCTTCACTTCCTCAAAATGCTGTGTTTAAAATTTATAAAGGTACGGATGACTAGACTTTGGGCGTTGATGCTCCTAAATGTGCCTGCTGATATCCGATGGCTTATCGAAGCCAAGGTGAGATTGTCCGGTGAGCCGGACATTAATCTCGCAAAATACATGCCTGGTCTAGGAAAGAGCTACTACGCCAAGAGGCGAAGAGCGAAAAGGTTACAAGTATGTTATAAATGTGCTAGATGGAATTGTAACCAGACTTGTCGTTCATTAGGTTTTGCGTCCAGGAATAGAGAAGATAAACTTCATTTATTAAGAATGGTTTGAGTAATGAGTCGCTGGATAATGTTTTGTTAACTCTCGAGTCACATTCTTGTGGACTTGTTCAGCGTGAATTGCTTAATCTATGGACACAATTTCGTGATGAATTGCAGTGTTATAGTCTAGGGAATCTGACTAAAAACGACCCTGTTTGCCAGTTTATAAGAAAACTGGATGGGAAGCAAATCCCCGACTCATAGAAGGCGTTTCAGCCGTTACTGGACGTAAAACCAGAGGAAGATGTGAGCCACAATCACAACTACTTGTATATTTGAATGTGTGTTGTTGTTGTCGAATTTATTTCTTTCTTGTTTCGTTTGATCTGATTATCAATGTTGTTTTTTGTGTTGTTGTTGTTTGTTGATTTTGTTTGTTTTAATTTCAAGTTTTCTTTTTGACAAACCAGATGACTACCCCATGATATAAGCACACGTGGAAGACAAGTGTGGAGGTTTTGTCAACCTCCGCCGAAAGTATATCTTTACTTTTCATGCTTCACGTGGGAGACAAGTGTGGCGGTTTTTTTAAAACCCCACCGAAAGTTTATCTCCATTTTTCATGCACACGTGGGAGACAAGTGTGTAGGTTTTGTCAAACCTCGCCGAAAGCATATCTCATTTTTTCAAATCTTGGGGCGATAAATCTGCATCGAGCAACTCCCACCGAAATTATGTCCCCATGTGTCAAATTTGAGAGTTTTACGTGTGTATATATCCATGCTGCATATTTGAAATGTCATTTTATAACCTGTCTTGCACTTGAATCGCATAATACCTAACGTACATCATTGTCTTGCACAAGTTTAGAGCACTTTTAGAAATGGAGAAAACACCAATTCGGCGATTCCAAAATATATGCGTATTTTGTGGATCGCAATTTGGTAAAGATGGAGAGTTTACAACAGCAGCTCTTGATCTTGGAAGGACATTAGCTGCGAGGGGTATTCATTTGATTTACGGAGGGGGTAGTCTTGGGTTAATGGGTGTGTGTCGACAGCTGCATCCTTAGGAGGAAGCAAAGTTCTCGGCATTATCCCTAAACCATTAGCTGTACGAGATATCGTAGGCAACACCATGGGGGAAGAGTTACAGGTTTCTAGTATGCATGAGCGTATTGCACATATGGTCATTAAATCTGATGCATTTATAGCTTTGCCCGGTGGCTATGGTACATTATAGGAGATATTTCAAATCACCTCTTGGGCACAGCTAAACATCCATAAAAAACCCATTGGTTTGTAAAATGTCAATAATTTTTTTGATGGTTTGTTGTCTTTTCTTGATCAAGCAGTAGAAAAAACTTCATCTCACAGTCGGCGAGGCAAATCCTGGTTACAGCTTCAACTGCAGGGGAGTTAATTGACAAATTACAAGAATTCGTCTATTCGCCTGATTCAACAATGGCTCGGATAGATTGGTTTGGAGAATGCAATAAGAGGCGTAAACTGGATTTAACGCTCCATCTGTAATCTCTATCTGCTGGTTTGCTTCATTTTTGTTTGCTTTCTCTTTATTGTGTTTATTTGAGTTGAGTTTTTTTTTCAGGTTGTTTCTTTCATCCTAGGTAATATTTTCTAATCTCGGTTTTTAGAGTGGTGGCTTAAAAAGTTCAATTCCTCTTGAAACGCATTCTAGATCTCTTCAATCCATAATGGCTGAATAAGGAGGCTAACTTTTAAACTTTTTAGACCTATTCTAACTGCCTTGTTTGTGTTTACTGATTTGTTGGACTTTATTATTTTCTGAGTAAGTTTAGTTTTATGTAATTTCGAGTTGTTGTGTGTTTTTGTCTTTATCAATTTCGATTCGAAAAAAAAAAACATTGTGGAAAAACCTGAGAATGGCAGAATATGGGGTTTTCTTAACTCTTGAAACGCATTCTCTCTCAATAAATCTGTAGTTTGTTTATTTCATGTTGTTTGAAGTTCTTGTTTCTTGTTTTGTTCTTTCATAATAAAGGTATATAGGCTGGAAACCTTAAGTCTGCGGGCTACTGGTCCTAAGGATTGTTGAAATATACAATCTTGGCTCAGGTGTAACAATGCCACGTACCTCTTTTCTTGCATTTTGTGGGTCGATGATAAGATAATGATTGAATTAAGAATAACTCTTGGAAAATGATAAATGATGCATGGATCTGTGTGCTTGAAATGTTTATTGGTTTTCGCTTTGCTTTTGATTCCTTGCGCAACATTGAGCACTGAGCTATTATCACTGAGTTATTTGTTCACTTAGAGAAAGTTTATGTAATTTAAATGTTTCTTCAGATTTCAATGAATTCTAGAACTTGTTTGATGGTCACTCGAGGCGAAATCCTAGACTGTGCAACATTGGGGAAATGATTTAGGCCATCTTCGGACCGTTTGAGCCTTAATCGCCAACCTTGACTGAAATTTGATCCCTAGTTACCCCTTTGAGCCTCTGTAAGCCTTTTTCTTTGTTAACTCACTAAAAGATTTCCTAACCTCAAATGAATTTATTCCAAACAGTTTATCCCTTACCTATGAGAATGTAGATCATTCACAATTAAATTCTGAGTTATGTTCTGGTTTTGAAAAGTTAGAGGAGGTTGGGATGTGTCATGAGCAATGCAAGTGAGTCCTATTGTGTTTGTAAAAAGAAAAAAAAAGAAAAGAAAAAAAAATCTGTACTTATCTTCCACATACTTAAACATTGAGGACAATGTATTGTTTAAGTGTGGGGGAGTGGAATTGCAGTTAAAAAAAAGAAAAAAAAAAAGAAAAAGAAGAAGTTCTATACCCTTGGGTATTCTTAAAAAGAATGAAACATGGGTGTAGTTTCTTTTGTTTTCTAAAAAAAAAAACAAAAAAAGAGAAAAAAAAGAAAAAAAAGAAGATTGAGTGTTCTAAATAAGTTTGGGGGAGTAACCTGGTGAATTAAATAAAGTTGTGTTATAGGGGTGAGCTCTACATAATCTTGAATGATTTATGTGTTTGTGGGTGATTTGAGCCCAATTATTATCCTTGATCATACCTTCACCCAAGCCAAACGTTACAAGCTTAATAAAGTCCTACTTGATCCTTGGTGTTGTACATGTTTACATTAGTGGAGAGTGACTTGAAAAGCAGGCCTATGGAGTTCATTTATACATACATCTTCACTATTAAATATGATTCATTTTTAAGCATAAACTAATCCGGGTTACAAGTGATTAGGTGAGAATGGCTCTACACACACACACTTGAGGAATTGAAGTGAAGCGAAACTAATATTTGAGATAAAATTGTTGATCAAGTGCATTATTTTGAGTTTTCCTTGGGTTATAATTAAGTACAATCTTTGAGGCCTATTTGCAAGTTGAAGCATTTGTGTGTTTTAATTTTTCTTTGAGTCTGTTTCGGTTTAGGTTTGTTTCGTATCATTTTAGTTGCTCGAGGACTAGCAAAGTCTAAGTGTGGGGGAATTTGATAGGTGTCTATTTATGTATTACTTTTTTATCAATTCGTCCATGTTTCTTTGCTATATTCCTTGGTATTTTTATGTTTTTGTGTGGTTTTGATGTTTGTAGGAGTTTTGGAGCAACTTGCACAAAAATGGAGTAAAACCCTTCATTTTCACCTCTGCTAGTCATGATCTTCTCGGATTTAATTGTATTGATATACAATGAACCCGATGACATGTTATATACCGTTGGAAAGCTCTCGAAGTCTATTTTGTGGAGAAATTTACGGTTTATAAATCCATTCAGTGTACCAAAGTTGTAATCAAAACAGTGTGAGATGTATAGAAATATAATTCCGAGAGAAAAAAAAAAAGAAAAAAAAAAAAAAAAACAGTCACTGTAGCCTGTAGAAGCAGGGGCACTGTAGCAAGTCACTGTAGCATAGTATTTAAACACATTTTAGGGTTTTATTTTCATAACTTGAAGAGGGGAGAACGTGGGAGAGGCTGCAGCTCTGGAATTCTTTCATCTCTTGGAGTTCTTGAGGAGAAAGGAAGCTTGGAAAGAGGAAGAACTACAATCCAAAGAGAATTACATCAAATTTGCTAAGTTTTTCCCTTCCCTTTCATTTTCTGGAATGTCTCCATGTTGTAGTGTATTTACCACGTTCTTAAACATGTGTAACTGAATCTGAATTGGTTGAGGGTGATTTCAAAGCCCCTGATATGGTTTTGTAAGTTGATTGTGTAAGGAATTGTTATCCAATTCTCTAATTGAAGTTGCTTGTATTCTCCCATATTTAATGCTTATGATTGCTTGCTGATTGTATTTGAGTGGCCAACTGAATATAATCTGGTTGTGATTTATTGCTAGACTAGAAATCTTGATCCGTAATTGTCTTGAATTTCTAATCATTAGTAGCAAAATTGTGATCAGAGATTACAATTGGAGAATATAATCTAAGTTAAATAATCCGAGCTTGTGTGTTTATTGCTTAGATCAACCTATCTTTCTTATCATAATGCATCCATTGAATTAAACTCAGAGAGCTTGTTCTAGGTTGTTTAATGGATAGAGATTAAATAAAGAGCTTGTTTTATTTAACAACAAGTAAGGAAAGATTGGGGTAATAGAGCTTGTTATTATCTACGGTTGATAACTTCAATGCTGTAATTAGATGACAATTCTACAATTAATTCGCAAATCCATATCTTGTGGTAGAGAAGGATCCCTTAACCAGCTTTCTCCCATTGATTTTTCATTCAAATTTACTTTCTGTTTTGTTATTCTTTACTTGCATTCTTATTTCATTTAGTTAATCATTCAACAAAACCCCTCCATTTAGTTAATTGTTGCTGGAAATAACAAATTCAATTAGAATCAATCCTCGTGGGAACGATATCTTACTTATCACTTTATTACTTGTGCGACTAGTATACTTGCTAGTTTCGAACGCATCAATACTTGCCCTAGTTTCCTGCTGAAATTGCATTGTGTTAGTAGCAAGTGCTTTAACAATATCCTGGAGAGACATACCTGAATTTTGTGGAGCTGGTTGTGGTGCTGGTTGTTGTTGTGCTTGAAATGGTTGCTGCACCCTTGTTGATTGAAACCTGGTGGTCGATTTGGTATGGCATTTGGGGCAATTGTTTGATGATTCCCATATCTTAAATTAGGGTGATCTCTCCATCCAGCATTGTAAGTATTGGAGAACGGGTCATACCTTTGCCTTGGTTGTCCTGGAAATCCACCCATGGCATTGGCTTGTTTTGTATCTCCTTCTTGCAAAGTTGGATACATGTCGGTTGGATGGTCCATGGCAGAACATACTCCACATGCATAAGATTGCTGCATATGTCCTACAGCCATTTTTTTACAAGAGAGGTAAGTTCACAAAGTTGTTGTTCAATGTTTGAAGTACTTACCTCATTTACTCTTTTTGGTAGTTGTGGCTCAAATTGACTACTGAATTGTTGGGAGTTCGCTGCCATGTCACTAATCAAACGTCTTACAATGTTCGGTGTTTTATTAACTAGTGCTCCACCACTAGCAGTATCAATGATACTCCTTTCCATTGGTAAGAGACCCTCATAGAAATATTGAATTAGGAGTCCATCACTAATTTGGTGGTTTGGACAGCTAGCACATAACCTTTTAAATCTCTCCCAATATTCATAAAGTGATTCCCCATTGTGTTGTCGAATGTCACAAATGTCTTTTCTAATGTTTATAGCTTTTGAAATGGGAAAGTATTTCTCTAAAAAGAGTTTACTTATCTCATTCCATGTGGTGATGGTACCCGATGGTAGATAGTATAGCCAATCTTTCGTCGAATCTACTAATGAGAATAGAAAAGCTCTCAATTTTATTTGCTCCTCATACACGCCAGTTGGCTTCATACTTGAGCATACCACATGAAATTCTCTGAGGTATTTGATAGGATCCTCTCCTGCAAAACCATGAAATGTAGGCAATTTTATTTGCTCCTCAAGATTGGTATTTATGCACAGCGGTTGTTGATCGATAATTGGTGCCGCTAACTCCTTAAGAGTCTGATCATTTTCCATTGCCATTACTTCCGATTCAGATTTGATTGAACTGCAAGAAGATGGGAGGGAAGTATGTCGTGCAAGGTCAAATTCTGGAGGTGGAGTTGAAATTGACCGATTTAGTCTTAAATTCGAGGATTGGAGAAACTCCTTAATTCTCTTAAGACGCTGATCCGCTTCTCCCTCGGACATAAAAGCCTAAACACAAACAATCAGAAAATAAAGATCAAGAATTATCAGTAAAGACAAAATAACAAATCGATTAGAAAATCAATCCCTGGCAACGGCGCCAAAAACTTGATGCATTCAAAACTAGCAAGTATACTAGTCGCACAAGTAATAAAGTGATGAGTAAGATATCGTTCCCACGAGGATTGATTCTAATTGAATTTGTTATTTTCCAGCAACAATAAACTAAATAGGGGGGGTTTCGTTGATTGATTAACTAGATGAAATATTAATGCAAGTAAAGAATAATACAATGCAAACTTAATTGAAGTGAGAATTAATCAATGACAAAAATCCGGTTAAGGGATCATTCTCTGCCACAAGATATGGATTTACGAATTAATCATAGAATTGTCATCCAATTACACCATTGAAATTATCAACCGTAGATAACAACAAGCTCTGTTATCCCAATCTTTCCTTACTTTGTTGTTAAATAAAACAGGCTCTTTATTTAATCTCTATCCATTAAACAACCTAGAACAAGCTCTCTAAATTTAATTCAATGGATGCATTACGATAATAAAGATAGGTTGATCTAAGCAATAAACACACAAGCTCGGATTATTTAACTTAGGTTGTATTCTCCAATTGCAATCTCTGATCACAATTTTGCTACTAAGGATTAGAAATTCAAGACAATTACGGATCAAGATTTCTACTCTAGCAATAGACAACAACTAGATTATATTCAGTTGGCCATTCTAAATACAATCAGCAAGCAATCATAAGCATTAGATATGGGAAAATACAAGCAACTTCAATTAGAGAATTGGATAACAACTTCTTGCACAATCAACTTACAAAAACCATATCAGGGGCTTTGAAATCACCCTCAACTAATTCAGATTCAGTTACACATGTTTAAGAACGTGGTAAATACAATACAACATGGAGACATTCCAGAAAATGAAAGGGAAGGGAAAAACTTAGCAAATTTGATGAAAATCTCTTAGGATTATTGTTCTTCCTCTTTCCAAGCCTTCTTTCTCCTTCAAGAACTCCAGGAGATGAGAGAATTCCAGAGCTGCAGCCTCCACCATGTTCTCCCCTCTTCAAGTTATGAAATAAAACCATAAAATGTGTTTATATACTCTGCTATAGTAATCTGCTACAGTGTCCCGTATTATATATGCTACAGTGATTTGTGGAATTACATTTCTATACTTCTCACACTGTTTCGATTACAACTTTTGGTACACTGAATGGATTTATAAACCGTAAATTTCTCTAGAAAATAGACTTCGAGAGCTTTCCAACGGTATATAACATGTCATCCGGTTCATTGTATATCAATACAATTAAATCCGAGAAGATGGTTGACTAGCAGAGGTGAAAATGAAGGGTTTTACTCCATTTTTGTGCAAGTTCCTCCAAAACTCCTACAAACATCAAAACCACACAAAAACATAAAAAGACCAAGGATTATAGCAAAGAAACATAGATGAATTGATATGAAAATGATACATAAATAGACACCTATCAGTGGGAGGTTAACACAGTGTGGTACGATCAGGAGATATGGTTCCTTATTCAAGGTAAAAAATGTGGTGTTGAACTATAATGTAGTTATAAAATCTTAGTTTTGAGCATATGGTATTTGTAGTTATTTCGTTGTTACCATTACTGTCATCTTATGTTCATTTTTTGCCTTCTTTCCAGGAAGACTGATTCGTTTTTTTGCCCACGAGTTCGGTTTGGTTACCGGATTAAGATTTGCTTCCACGCCGCCAGCAATACCGACTATATTGAATCCGTGCCCTTTGTTGGAAACATACTTCAATGGCGAGGACCTGGAGCTTATAGATTTCTATGAGAGACTTCAGAAGTTGAATGTGTCTTGTATGCCAGACTAGGATGCTGTGAAGCTGGCATTGTACTACGTCTTGGAGCGTTTTTTCATGGCACAGGATCGACGCCGACTAATCTTCCGTGTGTTGTTGAATTTTGTCAACACACTGGATAATTTTAATAATTATCCATGGGGTTCGGTGTCTTTTGATAAGACACTTAGCGGAATGAAAAAGGCTTTGGCCGGGAGGTTAGAAAATTACAAGAAGCGAGCCCAAGCGAAGACAAAGCAGGTGGAGAGATATAACTTAGAATGGTGCCCGTAGACCATTCAGGTACATACAATAAACACATGTGTGTTAACGTGTTTATTTCTTTCTTTGGCGTACAAATTTGCAGTACATAGTGTCACTAAATAACCCTTATGTTTATTAAGGTTTGGTTGTACGAGGCCATGCCGTACATTGGCGCTACTTTTGGGCGAGTGCCAGACATCTGTGCGGGTAGGATACCGCGGTTATTGAAGTGAGAGACAGTTAAGACCCCGTCCGAGCACATAGTCAAATATGATGTACTGCGCGTCAAGAGGTTGGTACGTACGGATCTCATGTCTTACGATATTATCTTGTTTTTTTTTAACACCAAATCACTGTTTAACATAATGGATTATTTGTTGACGCAGGCTCGTCCACTCGTCGTTCTGCAGCCGTCTGAGGAGGAGTGGCAGACCGAGTGGTGTATAAGGCTCGCTGATGTTGTTGGCATCCCGAGAGGTGTACATATGGCTCAGGCAACATCTGTGGATGCTCTATTATTGCCCATTGAAAGCATTAAGCCACTTCTGACAGAGGGTTCATCAGCTCCACCTCCCGAGGGTTCATCAGCTCCACCTCCCGAGGGTCCATCAGCTCCACCTGCTGCTGGTCCTAGTTCCCCTGTTGGACCTGATGTGGAGCTAGCAAGAGACACAGCCAGTCGTGACATGAGGGCAGACATTGATAGAGGGACCTTCAGTCCTGTGCCAAAGCCGTTCTATAGTGTCGGACATCCACAAGCATCGACTCCGACGTCGGGTCATGCGACCACCCACCGTGACATTTCCCCTCCTATGCACGATGTTCCTCCAAGCTCGCAGGTATGTAATGAGAATTTATATTCGTATTCTTGTCCATTCACATTTGTTGCTCCGTTGGTTTATGAAGACTCTCGTTATTATTCTCATACAGGCGCCACTGGTCCATGATGAGTTCCAGAGCACAGTTTTGCATGAGCTTGCATTGTTACGGGCGGAGAACAAGGAAATGCGAGAGGAGATAGTTCTTCTGCGTAAGGCTGTGCTGCAACTGGGTGGCCACTTCGGATACGCTGATACGATACGTTATAATATTTACAAAACGGATTATGTGATTTCCACATGCTTAAGCTAACGGTGAGGTTTGGCGTATTTCAGGATTCGAATGCAGATTTCGACAAAGGTTTGGCTGATGATGGTGAAGGTCAGCAGCCAACAGAACCTGATTCCGTGGACACGACTATTCACACAGCCGATGCTCTTTCAACGGGCTTAGTTTCGCGTCGGGGTCGCCGCCTACTTCCGACAAAGCATAAGCGAAGCCCCTTTGTCAGTCCACTGGGTAGGAAGAGGGCGAGGGTTCAGCCGCAAGAGAAAGCCGCAAATGACCACATGTATAGTCTGAGGCCCCGGTTGCTCAGCTAGAAGAGAGACCATATCAGCAGCCATCACCGGATACAGGCAGTGGTCTCATCTTGGGCACTCGGGTTCCACTTTTTGACCCACGTGCCTCCCTACCAACTGTTGATCTGGATGTATTTGATTTATGGCTGGCGGACATCCAGGTTCCTGATGATATTGATTTGGCAATCTGCAGTGCTAATCATAAGTTCTTCAAGACGCTGCTGAGGCCCTCAGATTGGCTTGCATCTGAGGTAGTTTAGGTCCATCTCCTGCTGTCCAATATTGCGATATACATTTGGAAATAATATTGATAGCTATTACTATATTCAGCACATGGATAGCTACCTATGGATGCTACGTTGCAGAGCTCGCGCTATGGCCGAACCTGGTGTCCAGAGGTCTACTTTCCTGGACACCACTTTTTAGGTACGTATTTCGTAAACATCTGAATTTCAAGATAATTTCTGATTCCTTCAATGCGCTAACCGAACTCATGAACTTACAATTGAAATTGAAGTCATTGTGGAAACAATACTCAGACAGACTGGATGACATTAACTGGGTGAACGAGGAGGACTTGGTCTAGTTTGTCTTGGGACAGTTGCCCCTCGTTGGAACACCATGGGTCGAAGTGGATAGGGTGAGAACATTTATATTCACGGAGTTAGTATGTGCCATTTTATTTGAAATGTTGTGATTGATTTCCATATTGTCAATTTCCTTTTCAGCTCTATCTCCCTGTTAACATCAGCGACGATCATTGGGTGGCAGCTGAGGTGGAATTGAATCGCCGTCATGTTGCCATATACGACTCAGCTATTGGGCATACTTCCATAGACACAGTCATACAGACAGTCCGGTGCCTGGCTGAGCTAATATCCCGTATGGTGTCAATGGATGTTTATGGTATTCCTGATTATCCCGTAACCCCATTCAATATTATGCGCATCGAGGACAAGGACCAGGTGCCACAGCAGCAGCCTGGGGGAGGAGCATGCGGCGTGTACTATTTGAAGTACATCGAGTTCCTAGCGGGGGGCATTCCACTGACAGAGATTAAGGCATTCATAGACGAATGCCTGCGGGAGAGAATGGCGGTACAACTTTGGGTCAATCGCCTTCATCTATAGACACAGGAGGCCGCCACGACCGTCACGGCGCCCTTCGAGGTTTAGGCCTTCACAGCGCCTGCTAATCTTATGTTTGCTGATGTTGTAGCCACTACCGGGACTACTGATGATGTGTCAGCGGATGTTACAACCACCATTGGCCATGACAACGTTGATTCGACGGAGGTTGAGCAGCAGCCGAGCACGATTGTACCATGAGATCACCTTGCATTGTATATATTGTGTTTAGTTACACATTTTTTTCTGTTAATAGTTTCTGGATATTTACACATTATTGTATAGTGACATTTTTTGTATAGTCGCACATGGTTTCCATGTATAGTTGTACGAAAACTTGTAAATACATCTTTTTTCGGTTATATTAGCACATACATTTTTCTCATGTTTTCCGGTTGTATACATTTTTATGGTATAGTGGAGGCGAGTGCGCTCCATGTATATGATTGTTGGTTCTCCAAACAATGTTGTATAAAAAAAAAAAACATTGTCGTCAGTCTCAATACG
Source organism: Boswellia sacra (assembly GCA_013180625.2). Lineage (NCBI taxonomy): Eukaryota > Viridiplantae > Streptophyta > Magnoliopsida > Sapindales > Burseraceae > Boswellia > Boswellia sacra. Next base: position 83,132 of record SNVD02005564.1, read on the forward strand.
AATTGGCATTTGCAAAACACTCTTACAAGCAAATTGAACCTCTAAAGTCATGTTAAGCTTACGAAGATCCTAACTCATTTTACTACTAATACAATCAACCAACTCATTATAGGTAACATACCTATGAATTATCAATGGCTTCCCCGTCCCACCGGTGTACAAATAACCACCGTTCTCTTACACAGTCCAAAGAACCATTATAAACGATAAGTATGCATAAAGTTTCCATTTACTGCATGATTGAGACATATCATATAAGGTCTGTGAACAAAAAATAATTACGAAATTGCTAACAAAAGTCACCAAAACGAATGTTCTGCCCAAACGCTCAACGACACTCGACATAAACCCTCGACACTCTACAGATAACACTCGACACTCAAACTTGACGACATTTGCATCCGACACTTGTCATGTTCGGCACTCAGCTTGACGCATAAACTCAAACGCTCGACACACGAGTCTCGACGCTCGACTAACGACTCTCAACGATACCGACATACATGGTTCGATACATCGTCACGTATGGTTTTCACGTATCCGACACTCGACAAGCCGGATGAAAGCTCGACGCTCGACGCTCGACACTCAACACACGAACTCGACAAAATTTGCATCCGGCTTTCATCCAGTTCGTCACGCCACTAGACGCTCGATGAAACTCCAACCCTCGACACTCAAACCTAGAATCGATACGACTCCTAGATGCTCGACACTACCATCCAGCATGTCGAGCTTCTATTTGACAAAACTGCCCGACACTCGACGACGCTCGACAAATCTCGTCTTCTTTATCCGTTGATAACGATACCAGATTTTCTCACAACGATTGCTAATTTCCAGCAATTTTTCACACAAACAGCACTATCTCTAACCTTAGTTTACATACATATCCCATATTTAAGCTATATAATGCGGATGACAGTTACCAAAACAATCAATGACGAAAACATTACAACCTAATGAAATTTTCATGCCATTTAGAGAGAGTTTAAGCAAAGTTGTTCTTACGTTATTTGCTCAACTTCAGCTGTTGAAGTTGTTTCGGACAGTGAAGTGTATAGATCTGTGACTGGTTTCTTTGTTCTTTGCTTCGTTAATTGACTTTCTTTAATTTTGTTCGAAGAGGGAAGTAAGAAGGTTTTGAAAAAAAATTGATTATAAAAGGGTATTTGAGTCTTTTTGTCAAGAAAGTGTCTATGACATGAAAATTTTTCAGGATGTGTCCAAATTTCGACAAGGCCCCCTAATTGTGTCTATATTCTCAATTTTCCCTTTTAGTTTCGAAAGCTGTCAATCACGTGGTAACTATTGGACTTTTAATTAATCAGCAGTCATCTAGATATTTTAATAAATTCATCGAAAACACCCGGTGTAGGTTTGATATGCGATATTGTATAAGATAATATTATATTATATAACATTATACTGTATAATATTAAAAATAATATTATATTAAAATTATATTGTATTTAGTGTATTCATGTATTATATTAATTTGTATAAAAAAAAGTAAATTTTTTTCAAAAATTATGTACAAAATATAAAAATATTTTTATTTTATTTTATAAAATAGTAACTTAGCAATTTTTTAGATAGTTGTCGGGCCGCTTGTTGCAAAAAATTTTTGACGCATCTAAAGACATAGCCATACTAAGAATGATCATCGTTACACAATCTATACAATGTCATGACTTTCATCACCTCAAAAAGCACCTTTTAACTGTAGGAGACGACGAAACATCTTGCTTCAAATCTTTAAATCTCCATATCTACGATGTTCGATAACTCAAATGATGATATGATCGACGGAACCTAGTAGATCATACGCCCGTGAGTATTTTGGTGGTGGTGGTGGTGTAGCTGGATGCACCATCTTACCGACGGCCAACGACTGCCAACGGATGTCGACGGTGACTCCTCTAGCAACCCTTTCTTAATTTTTCAGAAAATAAATTTGATTTTATAATTTATATATTAAATAAATGATTAATTATTTTTAAATTGTAAAGAATTAAAGGGTATTGTTGGATATATATAACTTTATAGGGGTAGTTCTGATATTTTAAAATTAGTACTATAAAATATAATGATAATGCATGGTTTATCTATATATAATTTAATACAAAATACATGTATTTAATAATTATACTTTGTATAAATTAATACTATACTAAATTATAACCAAATACATATTTGGCAACCCACACTGTATTGTATAAAAACTCTGCACTGTATTAATTTATACAATACTTATGTTTGGAACAAACTTTACATTGTATTAAATAATGTACTGCATAATTTAATATAACATATGTTACATTATCTAATGCAGAGAAAAACCACCGTATTACCCTACACTATACAAGAATATTAATTTTTTTTAATATTCTTGTTATGTAAACTACATTATAAAAATTTATACAACTTTAACTATAGCTATTTTTAAGGTTTTTGTATGATTTTTATTTTATTTTTGTTAAATTTATATAAATTAAATATAAGGAAGATTATATATTTTTTAATTGTAAGTTATAATTATTTTATTTATATTTAATTTATTTAATTTGGTATAAAAATAATATTTAATTTATTTAATAATATGTTGTTAATTTTTGAAATGAAAGATAATATAATACAATTTAAAAATACTCCAAACATAAATATAATATAGTATAGTATAGTATAAAAAATAGTACAGTGCAATGTTTCATCAAACATCCAGTATATTATGTATAGTATTAATTAATACAATACAATACAATGCAATATAATTATTAAAAATAATACTATACAATATCGCGCTTCAAACATGACCCAAACAATGTTATACAGTTTGGCGCACCAAATATGTCCCAAACTCCAAATTCGGTTAGTTCTATGTGATGATAAAAGGCTAGTAAGGTATTTTTTGCTAGTTGCAGTCATCAACCTCTTCTCCCTTACATTTCTTTTACGTCTGATAATGAGAAGCTTCTCATCTCATCATCAAATTTAACAGATCAAGAGCTAGCATAACCAAAAACAATAACAAAGCCATAATCGTTCCTATAAGCCCAGCTTGATCTTGCAATCTTACAAAAAATTGATAGGAAACAATTAAAACAAACAAGGGGAAAAAGTTTTATAAAATCTTCCGCTGGTCATGATCATGTCAATTCAATATAAAACAATTTGCATTAGTTCCTTTCACAGTTCACACAAATGAGCAAACAATTCATTCAAATCGAGACTACATTATAAACTAAAGAAAAACCAGAACTACGAAGATAAATCATCAGAGAATAACCGCATCAATCCTATATGCATTATAAACATTGTTTAAATTTTTAAATCCATCAAATTAATATAGTAAAGGGTGAAATACAGTTATTTGAGGGGGAAAAAAAGGAAATGGAAGACCCAAGCTTCTACTTTTTTCTTTCTTCTTCGTTTCCTCAACAAACAAACAGTAATTTTTCTCGAATGATAAGCTGTAATAGTCTTGTAAAGAAGGCACCAAACAAGGGAGTATCAAATGACACGTCCATTTACACTAACAATAAAGAATTAAAAGGAACCATGATAACAATTAATGCATTCAAGCAACTATTGATCTTTAATTTGAAGCTCAAAGGCTTAAGCTTGTTCCATTAAGAGATATGGTTGCACTCATTGAGAGTATCAAGAGTGGAATCAAAAAGCTGGAAGGCTACGCAAGTTGAGCAAACTGATCCTTTTCATATAAAAAATTGGGGTCTGAACAGCCACAGTTGTTTGGTGTATTCAATCGATTTCATGTGCGAAAAACTAGTGAATAGGCAATAGTTGTCCGTCAGCAAATTCAGAGCCATCGAAGTTGCTGTTAAGTACACCACCCAAGCTAGGGTACGAAAGCAATTGTCGACTGACCACCCCTGTAAACTAACGGGGTCTATTGACTTGGACTGTATCTGATCGACGCATTCTTTAAATGAATAATTCTAATTTACCTCCTGAGGTTAGGTCAAAAAAAATTAAGGACCTCAATTTTCTGAAACCTAAGATTACCCCCTGATGTTACTGTTGTACCGTTAGATTTAATGGAAAATATATTAAATCGTTAAATTTAACGGAAAATGCATTAAATAATAACTTAATGCTAATATTAGATTTAACAAAAAATATATTAAATAATAACTTAACGCGAATAAACAGTAAAATATATTATAATACCCTTTTCTAAATGGTTTCTAAAGCGTTAAGTTACTATTTAATGCATTTTCCGTTAAATTTAACGGTGCTACAGTAACCTCAGGGGGCAATTTTAGGTTTCAGAAAACTGAGGCCCTCAATTTTCTTTAGGCCTAACCTCAGGGAGCAAATTTGAATTATCCCTTCTTTAAAACTTATGGATGATCTCTAAAAAATCTAATAGCTGACACGCAATTGGCAATTTCTGTCTAAGTGGGTAGTTTGTTATTTTTTCCCATGCGAAAATAAGAGAGACCATGTCCTGTTTCTAATCGCACATCAGCTTGCTCAGCTGGTTCCCTGAGGTGGGATAGACTCTCTCCTCCCACCAAAGGTTACACATACGCCCAAAATTTTAAACCTTGTCAAATTTTAAAATCGAGTTTTGAAAGCTTTCAAGGCATAGAATAAAAAAAAAAAAAATCATTTACTTCCCCTTTCTCCCTCTCTCCTCACCCAATCTGCAACTCCTCCCATCTAGCATCTAGGGTTGGCAATGAGGCGGAGCGGGTCAGGGGCAGCAGGTACCCAACTCCGCCCCACTCAAATTTTTTTTTTTTGCCTCACCCCACCCCATTGCCCCTTTAAGGGGCGGGGCGGAGCAAAAAAAAATTGAGCGGATCCGTCCCGTCCCGCTCCGCCCCTAAACATTTATATTTTTACAATCACACCGTATTAATATTTATATTTTTGCAACCTCGTCCCCCTGTATAAAGTTTATATAAGTTTTCATTTTATTGGCATTATGCAAACTAAATAGTAATTATATAAATTAGTTATATCATTTAAAAAAATAGTGACCACTAAAACCATTTAATTTTATTAGTAATAATGTTACATACTCTATTAGAAATTATTAAAAGTATATTATTGCTTGTAAACTAGTTAATTGATAATTCTTTAAATAGTTAATAATACAATTAAATAATTTTTTAATAGCATGTTGATTTAATTTCAATCTAATAATAATAATAAATGATTGGCATGTACCAATTAATTAACATTATATATATTTATAAAACATTAATAATTCAATGAATTAATTTAAATTACGATCAATCATATATTTAAGGTTACAAGATTGTTTTTATCATATTTCTATTTACATATTTAGAAAATAATATATTGATTATATTAAAAGTATACATTTTGGAAATGATCTTATTAATATTGGAATAACTTAATTAGTACATAATAATCTATATCAAGATTGTATATATTATACAAATTTAATTACTAAAAAATATAAATATTTTATTTTGTCATTATAATATGATTAAATTGATGTTAATATACCAAAAGATGTTAATTACTAATTAAAATGTTACTTTTGTCAAAGTATTTGTATTGTCTATAAAATTATAAAGAATTCACATATATAAAAAGTTAACAAATATAACAAAAAAATTACTAAACAGTCCTAAATTTTAAAATTGTATAAATACACTCCTATATTTGGTGGGGCGGGATAGGTCAACAGGTCCAAGGGGTTAGACCCGAACCTGAACCCGCCCCAAACTAGTTTTGGGACTGGTCTTGTCCCACCCTATTTTTGCCGATCACACCGAGGCCATGGACCCGACCGGTCAAATTACCATCCTACTAGCATTTGTTTTCATCAGCCGATTTCATTCCTTTTTTTTTTTTTCCTTATATTTTTCTCCTCTTTCTTGTTCAATCTCTCTATTATGGCAGAGACGGTGACGAAAAACTTTAAAAATATTGCAGAAATGGTGTTGGTTCCTGGGGCGACGGCCAAATTCGCGCGAGCATGCTTAATTTTTTTGGATGTTTCTGTAATTTTAGTATTTCTTTTTCATTTTGGTTGTATATCCGGTGTTTGATTTGGGGTCATTTCTCTTTAACCGCTCAAAATTCCTATTCGTCGGTACGGGCCACGAGGTCATGGCCTTAAACAGAATCGGTGTGGCTGATGTAACTGGTGTTTAGTTGATAGATTCGCTTCCATTAGTCAGCAGGGCTGACGCGCATAACCTCCCCTTCTTTGATGCGACTTTTGACGGGACGCTTATTGCCCATTTGGCAAAGGAGTCATACCCATTGCGATTTGCGACGAAGATGGAGGAATGGTGGGTTGTGTTAGGTTTTTGTGGATCGATGAGGGGCGAAGGAGATGAAGCAGATTGGGGGATTTTGATGAGAACTTCTAGAGCTCCTGCTTGATTTTTTTTTTTCTTTTATTCTTTTTATCATTCTATTGAAATTCATGCCCTGTTGATATATATGTATTCATTACTGAAAATTTCAAGAATCCCTTACATAGTGTGTAGAGAACATGTGTTCTTTAAGTTTATTTGAAAGATCTTTGTGGGTTGTATCATAGTTCTGCTTCTGCGTCTATAAAAATTGTGTTAAAATAAAATATGCTATTCAGACTGTGAAAACTTTTGTTTAAGCATTTGCAGGATCCAACCCTCAAGGCTTTTCCAATGGTAGTGTTGATGATAAATGTCAATCATGCTGTTGACAAATTTGAGAGAAGGTCAATAATGCATGTTCTTTTTTTAGGAGAAAACTCAATTTTTTAAAAAATCTACATGATAAATGTAAGTTTTTTTTTAGTCTTGAACAGAATTGGTAGTGATTTTGGATATGTGCTTAATTTAATTAGACATTGAGGATTAAGTTATCGTTTGCTAGTGGATTTCATGTCTCAAAGTGAAAGTTTCATTTTTCAACATTTAGATTGAAATCTCATTTGATATGACCCCAAATCAAACACCAATAATATGGATATACATCCAAAATGAATTAAAAAAAAAGGATAAAATTACTACCATAAAAATATAAAAAAATTACAGAAACTATATTGTGAAGAATGATACAAAGAATAAAGTGAAAAAAAAAATAAAGCAAAAAGTCTAACTGGTCTCGTCAAAATCCCACAATCTACTCTATTTCCTTCACCCCCACCCCCACAAAACGTTGATCCATAAGAACCACTATCGATTCTGTTCTAGGCCATGACCTCATGGCTCGCGCTGACGAAGACGTAGGGGAGTTTGGACTGGTTAAAGAGAACTGATCCCAAATCAAACACCAATAACGTGGATATACAACCAAAATGAAATAAAAATACTAAAATTACAGCCATCAACAATATTAAAAAAAAATTATAGAAACATCAAAAAAAGTAAGCGTCCGTCGCCCTAGGAACCAACACTGTTTCTGCAACATTCTCAAAGGTTTTCATCACCATTTCTGCCATGATAGAGAGATTGAACTAGAAAGGGGAGCAAAACAAAAGGAAAAGGAAAAAAAAAAAGGAATGAAATCGGCTGATGAAGACAGATGCTAGGTAGGAGGATTTGCAGACTGGGTGAAAAGAGACAAGGAGAGAGGGGAAGTAAATGAATTTTTTTTTTTTTTGTTCTTGATTTTAAAATTTGAAAAGGTTTAAAATTTTGGGCGCATGCGTAACCTTTGGTAGGAGAAAAAATTTTCAGGCATTTGGAAGACAAATCTCAAATTCTGATTAGAGAGATACCAAATCAGCTCGCTCAGCTGATACCTTGGGGCTGGACAGACTCTCTTTTATGGAAGAAAAATTTTTCAAACATGTGAAAGACAAATGTCAAATTCTGATTAAAAAGATGTACCAGATCAGCATACTCAGCCTGTACCCAAAAGATAGGACAGGCTCTCTCTACAAATAAACCTTACTAAATATTTACACCTTTTTGTTATAAATGAACCATAATTTTTATTGCTCTCTTTATATTTTCTAAAATATTCAACTGTGAGAGTTTTTAACTTTTCAACAGTGTGATTTAACTTTTTATATGTGCCATATATATAACTGTAAATAGCTTTAAGCTTTTATTGGAGGAAAATGCTATCAAGGTGTAGCTGACAACAAAACTAAGATAATTTTATGTAAGCAAAAATATATATTCTAGCATAAAATTAAACTCTTTTGAATGTCAATAATGAGAGTACAAAATTATCATAAAGTTTTAACATAAACTAACTTCTAAACTATTTCTTATGATCCCATTTATGAATTATGAGATGATTTATTAAACTTTAAAAGGTGATATTCAATTGGAGAAGAGTAAATAAAGAAGGAAAGTAAAAGAAAAAATGAAAGGAAAAAAATGGAGGAAAGGAAAAGAATGAGAAAAACTATAATTATTTGGTTTGGTATGAATCCTAGAAGAATAAATATTTACAAATTAAATAGATAAAAATACCCTTTTACTTTCCATTGTTTGGTTTTGTAGTTTTTTTTTTTAACCAAATGAATCGATTAGTAATAATAAAACTATAAAATTATATAAAATTATATAAATATTTCTTAGATAATGATACATAATTATATTTTAAAAAACTCCAAAACTAATCCAGCACTGTATGCATCTTTAAAAGGTGCACACGGCTCGTCATGTTAGCACCAATTAGATCGTTGCTTGGTGATCTATCTAACCATGTAAGATTTTTAGGCTCAAAACTAACTATTTAGTTGTAAGAAGTTTGTCTTTTTTTTAAAAAAAAAAACAATTGCAAGAAAAACTTGTTGTATGAGAAAAATAATGGCAAAATTTCACCAAGTAACCCATTAGACCATCCATTAATTATATCTAATCCTTTTTTTTTACTATTTTTAACCCCTCTGTTGAAAGGAAAGTACAAAAATACTCTTAATAGTTGTGAAAATAATGAAATTAGATAATAGGAATAGTTTTTTGCATGATATAGTTATGCAATTGTATGAGTCATGCAAAAAATAGGCTTGGGGAGTTTTGCACAACTTTATCGTGCAGGTTCCATGACCATCTTGTGAAATAGTTACCATCAATAAAACAAATGTAGCTATTGCATTGCAAGACTCTATCATGCAACTTCACTATCCCATCGTACAAAAAAATGGCTTTAAAAATTTTGCATGAAGAAGTTGTGCAAGTTTACAACAGGGTTGTGCAAAATTATAAAGCTCAAAAATTTTGCACGACTATGTCGTGCCTTACATAAAAATGGTATTCTAGCATCCACATCTTTTTACATGTAAAAAGGGTCACAAATAACTACAACCAAAAAGGGGATTAGATTTAGTTAAAGGATCCCAAAAGGGGCCAAATAAAAAAATCCCAAAAACAATGGATCTTATGCTATCAAAACCTTTAAAGGTAGATAGATCTTTGTTGAGCAATCTAGTGGATGAGGTAAGGTTCCATGCCTTGTTGGTCGAATGGCCACCTGCAAAAGTAAGTACATTTTTTTAATTTTGAATATAGATTATTTATAATCATTTTATTATTAATTTTGAAATTATTTGTTAAATTATGTTTTTATTCAAATTGTTAGTGTTTGCAATATGGATAGGTAATAATAACTTGATTGAAAACAGTAATGTAAAATAGAACAGAAGATTTTACTTGGTTCAACTATAATAAAGGGTACATCTACTGGCAATAAGAGTTGTAATCTACTATATTGCACGTGTTTATACTCGACTTAGAACTCTTTACTGTAGACATCTGCTCACTCATTTATACAAACTTGATCAACCTTGATCACAACCATAGTCCTTCACACACTCTTTTGATGTTGCACTTCACAGATATGACTTACTTAACTAACTTAGTTTAGTCAGTCATAATCAACATAACTATTACATACTCGTGTAATCACTCAACTTTCTTACGCTTAAATGACTCTAATAACACTTGCAAAGCATATTTGTGCACATATTCAACGTGCATGAGCCATACACAATCTTAACTTACTCAAAGCATAAAGCTTTTACAAAGATGGACAAAGATATTAACACATTGCCATATGCACTATGCGACTCTGTCTTCTAATTCCATAGTCTTGAATGTGTTCTTTTTATAAGCTACATAGTTGTTTATAGCATGAAACATCTGTTGTAATATTTACCATTAACTTGCAAAAATCTCAATAAAGCTTAGATGGTAAGGTTAGATAAAGATACAAAATAGGAAGTTCATGAAAAGTTATCATGGATAGATAAAAATATTTATCGATCAAGATAATCAATCAATCAAAATAACACCTTCTATAAAACAAGTACTTCCAAAATAACTTGAATCAATTAATCAACTAAGTCAATCAATTAATCAATTAACCAATCAATCAACCTCTCCTAAAGTAAAATTTCCATAAGAAAGAAAAATATTTAGGAAAGAGATTCTCATTAGCGTTTTTATTACATGATGATAAAATAAAAATGATCACATGCACTGTATGTGCATAAGATGCCACATGGAAACACCAACACACATAATTATTTTAAAATTTTTCAAATTTAACAAAAAAAAAGGCTTATTTAATAATTTAATATTCTACTTAGGAATGGAAACAAGTTTTTTGTCCTGTCAATTTATTAGAAAGAGACCAAATTATCTAATTTTAAGGAAATTGGAAACTTTTCATCAAACCAAAGAAAGAAAAATGATTTCGTTTTCCCACAATTACTACGACTAAACAACCCTAAGGAATTTATAAGATTAAATGAAAAGTATTTGGCAAACTAATATTAACAACATTATAGATTAAAAATTTAAAAAATGGAAGAAAGGGAAGACAAAGAGGAAGAAAATAAAACTCAAGCTTTTTAAAAATTTGATTTTGTGTTTAAAGATGAAAGTATTTGGTTTATAAAGCAAATTGATTTTGTATGGATTTAAAGAATTTTTGTGATATTCATTTATTTAAAAAAAATTCTTAATGATGGTAGATTTTGTTAAAGTTTTAAATTTATAATTTTGATAGATTGAAATTTCTTAAAATGGATGATCTACACGCGATTACATTCAGTTAGGAGAATTATACAACTAAATGTTTATTGGTTGAAAAAATTAAAGATATTTATTTATTTGACTGAAATATTATGGTGTTTGTTGTTATATTTTGAGGTTTTATTTTCAAAATTTGGTGAGAATATGTGGTTAGTTTTAATTTTTTTTACAAATTTTTTTAAATGATATATATTTGATATTGATTTAAATGCATTAGTAAATATGTGTTTTCTGAAAACAGTTTTTAAAGGCATAAATAAATAAGACCGTAATGATTTACCCCTCTATTCATCTACGATAATATAAACTACTTAAAGGAGAGTCAAGTTAGTCATAAAAAAAATGGAAGTTATTTGTATCATTTTGATAAATCTTTATGATTACTAGAAATTTATTTTTTCGCAAAAAAAAAAAAAGTGCACATACAACTTATTTAAACAACCAACTTCATACAATTTAAGTTCAAATTTCCAAATTATCTTGTTTAAAGGTAAAAGCTTTTGATTTCAACCAAATTGATTTTGTGGGGAGCTAAGATATTTTTGCTGATATTGCATATAATTTTTGTAATTTTTGGTGATTCAGAAAAATTTGTTCATGATGGTAGATTTTGTTAAAGTTTTAAATTTATAAATTAGATAGATTGAAGTTCTTTATAGCTGTTGACTATGTTAGGTTCATGTGTATGAAGTCCAAGTGACCATCATATTTGGCATCTTATGAAGTTTAAATAGATTACCTAAATAACCAAAGTAATCCTAGTTAATGTTATTTTTTAAGATGGATTTAGTTTTTGCAGTTGAAGGAGACAAGGATTACAAACAGTAAAATATGGATAGCTATCCATACCGCTTTGAAGGGTGACACATTCAACACAAGAAAGAGCAAGAGTGTGACAAGGGTACGTTTGTTCCTTGTGTTATTTTGTCTATGTTGAAGCTTAAGTTTCTATTGTTAATTTACAAATTGTGTGAGCTTGAGTGCTTGAATGATTACATAAGCCTGTAACTAGGTGTTTAATCATGGGTCATTTGATAGCATTGTTTTGGGCGTGAAGCGACAAGGAGAGTTGAGTCACTAGTGTTGTGTTGACAACATTTTTTTGGGTGTGCAATGGGAGTTAAGTCACTAGCGTTGTGTTCTTGGTGAGAACATGTTTATAGTAGACTAAGTATTAAGAGTAGAGGGAGTTTGCCATTGTAAGTCATTGAGTCTTATAAATCCGAAGACAATATAATGGATTATAACTTTTGTTACCCGTGAACGTAGGTTTTTGTAGCCGAGCCATGTAAAACTTTTGTGCTACTTTACTTTTAGTTTTTTTGTTATATTTCACATAATAATCTATAACCGTCAAATCTCACAATCTGGATATAATTATCTTAAATTAAAAGAAATATAAAAGTAACATGTTTATTGGTTGAAAATATTAAAGATACTTATTTATTTGGATGCAAATGTTATCCTCGAGTCATCAAAGATATATAAGCGTCCAATAAATCTAGGGTGTTATTAGAAATATACCCTTTTATCCCAATTTTTTTAAATAAAAAGAATAATTCTATATATATAATCTAAATCTTTCTATACAAGTAGAGTTTAAGTTCATAAAGCCTTAGGATGTGTTTGTTTCAGTGGATCTTTTATATATAGAGTTTTTATTAAAAATATATTGGTTGTTTGATAGGATAAGTATAGAAGCATCGATTATAATTAAATTACTGAAATGAGCTTTATTATTATGAAAGAATAAGATAAAAATTTAAAATTAAATGAAATGTATCGTTTGTGTTTTATGACTTTAAAAAAACTCAAAAATAACTTACTAGAAAGCCTTAAATTTGGGCTTCTCCTAGCAGACATAAAAGAGTTTTTTTAATCACCTAAAAGCTCTTTTTGAAATGTAACAAAACGATATAAACAAAATTTTAAAAGAGCTTTTGGCATTAAAGAATCTCTTTTAAATAGTAGATAAGTCAAAACAAACGCGCTCTTATTCATAGAGTATTTACCATATACTATCATATCATGTATTTTAATGATTTCTTTTTATGTAGGTATTGTTTAAAAATGAAAGCGAAGCTTTATTTCAAAAATGTATTTGTAAAAAGGTTTATTTTCTTTAAAAATAATCTTTTAAAAGAATTTCTATAAATATTAATTTTAATTAATACTGTATTTATAATAAAATTTATATAGTATAAAAGTAACCTTTTGAAAGAATTTTTGTAATAATATTAACTTTAATTAAGAAAAAAACTTAAGATTATTATTAAAAGTAACCTTGTGGAAGAATTTTTTTTCAATAATATTAACTTTGATTAAGAAAAAATCAAAATAATTATTAAAAGTAACCTTATGAAAGAATTTTTGTAATAAAATTAACTGTCGTTAATTTAAAAAATTAAAATTATTTTCCAATATAAATTTCATTATAATAAGTAATTAATTTCAATTATTATTAAATCATTTTTTTACTTCTACAGCACATACATTCTAAGATTTTGTCATTAAATAAGCTATAATTAATAAATATAAAAAATAACAATCTTAAATTTTATCTAAGAGTAATGTAACTCTTAAATATTATATATACAAATTTATATAATATTATTTATTTATATATCATTATCATTCATTAAATAAGTAGATTTTATATATTTATTATATTAATTATTTTATGATACATAAGTTTATATTCAAAATTTAATAAAAATTTATAAGACTAATATTATTATGATCTAATTTTTATTTAATTAATTTTATTTATAAAGTGATGGAATATTAATTAATTAAATTAAAATAAAAGTTTGAAACGATAAAAAAAAAAATGAAACATCATTCAATCCTGAATGAAATTGTAGTAATTAGCCCAGGACACAGGCGGTATCGACGACCGGAGGACTTCAACCTCTCGGGCCTACAATTGTCAATTAGTGACAGACACGTCATTTCACGCAGATCATGACACACCGCACTCGCCGTAGTTACTTCAGTTGTAATGACAATAATACCCTCCCATCACAACGTGCAGAACCGAGCGTTTCGGGGGCATAAAAGTGAACCTGAAACAATTGACAAAGCCAACGGACGCGAGTGTTCTTCGCTCTGATAATACACTCGATCTCTCTCGGTTAAAATAAACGGAATCAACAGCCGCTTCCGGTTTCATTTTATATTAAAATTTAAAAAAAAAAAAAAACAAATCCAGTTCTCCGGCTCAAAGCTCCGTCAATCTCCGTCTGTTTTTCCGTTACATTGTCATTCGAACGAGGAAAAGAAGTTAGGTTTTTTTTTTTTGCCTCCAAGAAAGTGGATTCTTGATCAATAAAGCGATGTTCAAACCGCAGAGAAGGCCGGTGCCGGCAATCTCGCTGACGCCGCGGGGCACCGAGAAGCAAAGGAGCGACGCCGTTTCGAGGAATAGTCATACGCTTGGTGGGAAAGGGAAGGCCGTTGCTATTGCGGGAAGCGAGTCGGTGCCACCGCCGCCTGTGACTTCGCTGTCGGAAAACAAGGGTTTGACAGGAGGTGGAGACGCGGGAGAATCGGAGGATGACTGGAGGAGATTCCGGGAGGCTGGGTTGTTGGACGAGGCAACGATGGAGCGTAAGGACCGCGAGGCTCTTATGCAGAAAGCGGCGAAGCTTGAAGAAGAGGTTAGTGGTTCTGTTCTTAATTAGAAGTGCAAAGTGTTGACGGGGTACTACTTTGATGACTTTTACTTGCTTGGTTTGGTTTCAGTAGTGTAATTACTTAAACTTTCCCTATAATAACATCATATTCACAGCTGTATGTTATGTTGATGATCAAGTTTGGCATGCTCAGTTTGGATTGGTTATGGTTAATGGCTTACTCTGAAGATTGAATTTTGTGCTTAACGATGTTGTTCACTAATTGGGTTTTACCTAGTTTATTTATATTTGCTGAACAAAAGCAAAATGAAAGTAGAGAAAGTTGGGTTTTCTGGATAACCATGTAGCTCAAATTTGGGTTTTCCAAGCTATGTGCTCTTGTAGCGTCCCTATTTGTCTTCTGTTCTTTTAAGCTATTCTCTATTAATCTTAGCTGAGTAGGGGTTGTGGGATGACTTTGTTTCCGATTTTGGGTCTGTTTGGACAGTGGTAATCTCTCTCTCTTTTTGTATAGAGTACCCAGGTACTTCTGTGTCATCAAAAAGTTTAGACAAGCTGGATAGTTGGGTTCTGTTTCTTTGTAGTTGACCTTCATATAGAATTAATATAAATCTTCTCATTCCTATTAAACAAAAAATGAAAAGCTACGTACTCTTATAGAGTTATGTTGATGGCCAGATTGAGGCTATAGACACACTATGAGCATGCATTGGAAACATGAATGGAGGAAAAGGATTCATTTACCTCTCTCCAAATAGTTGGCATTAAGGTTAGTTGAATTGAGTTTGGTTCAGTGTATGGTTCAGTGTAGCTCTCTTGAAATATGTCTACTTTTATGTTGTTACTCTCTTTAATCACAATTTTATTGAGCGGTGGAAGGTGTATAGTTCCGTTTTTCATGCAAGCATTGTAGTTTGAGGTCCAACACTCCCTTTCCTCCAAAGAAAACTGGGTGGAGATTTAATTGTTTGATAATTCACTTGATTGTTCAGCAACTAAGGTAGGTATTATAATATATATATTTTTTTGGTGTCTATAGGTTGAAGAAAGTAAATTTTCTTATTGATTTAAATCAGTTTAGTATAAAAAGGTTCTTTGCTTCAATATGTTTGAAATTTAGTGCTAGTAGTTTTATTTGCACAATTCTCCGTTTGAGTGCATAAGTTTATTTTACAAACGAAGTATTTAAAAAAAAAAAAACTCTGTTATTAAAGCATCCTGCAGTTGTCTGTTTGTCATGTGATGGTGATCTCTTCATAATTTGTTTCATTTTCTTTTTTCGCTGTTAATTTTCTGTTCCTTTATGTCTCCTTTCTTCCTGTTATATCTGTCTCTTTAGCATTTAATGTGGGAGGTCATTGGCTTTCTAGTTGAAGCCTTATGGTTTAACTTTTAGCATTGGACTGCAATGTCTGACAAACTATTCTTCTGACGCAGCTTTCTGATTACCAGTATCATATGGGCCTTCTTCTCATTGAAAAGAAAAAGTGGACGTCAAATTTTGAAGAGCTAAGGCAAGCATTAGAAGAGACTCAGGAGATTTTGAAACGTGAGCAGTCAGCTCATCTAATTGCATTATCTGAAGTTGAGAAGCGTGAGGAAAATTTGAGGAGAACCTTGAACATGGAGAAGCAGTGTGTGGCTGATGTATGCTATTTCTTTTTGCCTCAAAACTTTTCTCCTGTAATATTCATGCATGACTGGTTGTTTTTCTTGTTTGTGGATTAGTTTCTTCCACCTTGGAAATCTTTTAAAAGAATCTCAATATAACAAGTTACTAAATTAACATATTCTTAACTAAATGGTGTCTGACTGTAAATAATGTGATCCATGTTTTATCCTCACATTTGATGCAAAGATCTACGGTTGAGTTGTTTATCCAAGAGGTCGCAACCCATTTGAATATATATTTTTTTAATTTATAACAAATTTCTAATGAGTGATTGTCTCAGCTTTAGTATGACTGACTACCATTTGATCCTTATTTCTTCCTCACTTGAAGAGTTTGAATATCTTTGGGCTCTGCTAATCAATTAACTCTACCTAATGCAAAGTTCCATGGATAAGTAGAACAGAAAGTGTTATTCCATCAAAAAGGTGTGTTTATCTGCCTAGGTTGATGCTTTGTGCACATTTTCCAGTGACATGCGTAAGTACCAAATTAAACCCATGACTTTCACTGGATGCCCCAACTTTAATTTGTAAAATAGCTTTATGTTTGTTATATCATTTGTTTTTTTAAATTTTACAATATTGCTGGGAAGCAAAGATAAACCTGTCCTTTTTGTTGACAGCTTGTCCCTTTTTTTTTTACCTACGCTTATAACTAATGAGGTATTGACTTTTAAACCAAGACCATCTGGGGTTTAAACTGAGTTACTAGGATTACATCACATGGTTTATGATAATGTAAATGCCACTGTTTTTATTATTGCTAGATATGCAATCTTACCAGATGGCTAAATGAATTGCTGTATTTACCTCTCATTTATTGCCTTGTGATTAGAAAAATTCTATATGTAAAGCTCATAGTTTCTAAAATCTCTTTTGATTTTCACTATATGTTTTCCGAGTCTCTAGAATCGATTTCCATCATTAATATCAAACAGATTGTTGCATGTAGCTGTTTCTTCAAACTCACTTGGATATTCTTGTCATTGACCACCTACCATTTAGTTGATTAGATTCTTTGTTAATAATTGTGCTGAAATCACCTATATTGGTACTAATTTTATTTAAATATCATGGTTATTCATTTTGTCACTGCAGCTTGAAAAGGCTTTGCGTGATATGGAGGAGGAGCATGGCCAAGTAAAGCTTTCTTCAGATAAAAAACTGACTGATGCAAATGCCTTGGTTGCTGGAATTGATGAGAAATCTTTGGAGGTAGAACAGAAGATGCATAGTGCTGAAGCCAAACTTGCAGAAGTAACTAGAAAGAGTTCTGAATTGGAGATGAAATTGCAAGAGTTGGAGGCTCGTGAAAGTGTTCTTCAGAGGGAGCGCCTCTCATTAATTACAGAGTATGCCCTGTGCTTGGTGCCTTTAATATCTTGGACAATGATTTCCCTTAAACTTGCTTGAACATGTGACTAACTTAAGATGGCATTTGGATTAATCTTATAATTGATTTTGTTGCTCTTAGACAAGAAGCACACAAGGCAACTTTCTATAAACAGAGAGAAGACTTAGTGGAATGGGAGAGGAAACTTCAGAAACGAGATGAAATGCTGTCTGAGCTTAGGAGAACCCTCAATCAGAGAGAGGAAAAGGCAAATGAAAATGATAGGATTCTTAAGCAGAAAGAGGGAGATCTTGAAGAGGTGGAAAAGAAGATTGATTTGACCTGTGCAAAGTTAAAAGAGAGGGATGATGCTACAAATGATAGACTGGCAGATTTAGTTAGAAAAGAAAGAGTAGGTTTTTTTTTTTTTTTTGTTTAAAATTATTTATGTTCATATTTCTCCACCCGTTCATTATAGAATTGTATTTGTTTGAATTTATTTCAGGAAGCTGAATCTCTGGGAAACACCTTAGAGTTGAAAAGGAAGGAATTACTGACATTGGAAGAGAAACTTACTGCGAAGGAAAAGGTGAGTCTCAATGCTTGATGTTCTGTTATCGCTTTGTTTCTCTAAATCTGATATGGGATTGTGACTATTGTGCTTCATGATGATACATTTGACATTGTTTAATATATTGTATAAATGCCAACTTGGTATTGGAGGTTTTTCTCTACATCTTCTGGTTTTTCCTAATTATTGCTGATGAATTCATGGAAGCTTGTGGATGCTGGGCTTGCAAGTTGGAGCTGGCATAATATTCTTCTATAATTAATTTGTATCTCTTAATGCTCATCATTTTGTATCTTGAGCTAGCATGCTTGTTGAATGATGCAATTTTAACATCTTTTGCTTCCTGTTATGCGTTTGTGTTTAAATGCTGTTGAGAACCATTAAGTGTTAACTCTGCTGAAGGCTGTTTAATATCAAACTTCTTTTGCAGTTTATGCGCTGTAAACATCATGTGGCAGAGCCCTGTCCCACTTACAAAATCTTTTAGGCCTAAGAAAACTTGTTGATTGCGTACATGTGCTGGTCATAGATCCCTCTGTCTCTCTTTCTCTTGCGCTCTCCTGCCTTTCTCCCTATTCAGTTCAACACTCAGACTTTTATTTTTGGCCTCATGTATGTTAGTTGACAAAAGTAATTAGTTGCTGAGCTTGATTTTAAAGGTTAGTTGCATGGTACAGAGGTATTAGTGCCACTTGAATCAGAACCTTTATGGTAGACCTATTGGAACTTTCTTCTGATGGCCTCACAATATGGAAAATTTTTTAGCTGTTGAGTTTTCTGCAAGATATTTATTATAAATTGCTATATTTTCATTTAGTGTGCATGTTTGCCTTGACCATCTGTGTATGTGTTATGCTACTTGTTTTAGTTTCATTAGATGCACATGGAAAAAGAATGTGAATGATATATATATATATTTGGTCTTAAAAGAGAATTTTTTTTTGGTTTGTTTCTTCATTTCTTAAACCTGCTAGGGTTATTGTATAACCTCTGTATTCAATTTTTTTCAGACAGAGATTCAAAAGCTCCTTGATGATCAAAAGAGAATTCTGGATAAGAAGAAGCAGGCTTTTGAGTTGGAATTGGAAGAGAAGAGGAAATCCCTTGATGACCAATTGAGAGGCAAGGCAACTGCACTGGAGAAGCAAGAATTTGAAATAAATCACAGGGAAGAGAAGTTGGGAAAGCGAGCGCAAGCATTGGATAAGAAGTCTGAGAGAGTAAAGGAGAAAGAGAAGGATCTTGAAGCAAGGTTGAAATCTGTAAAAGAGAAGGAAAAATATTTGAAATCTGAGGAGAAAAAGGTGGAGTTGGCAAAGCAACAATTAACTGCTGACAAAGAGAGTCTGCAGATTCTCAAAGCTGATATTGATAAGATGGAGGCTGAAACTTCCCAGCAGGAGTTGCATATTCAAGAAGAATGTCAGAAGCTTAAAATAAGTGAAGAAGAGAGGTCAGAATACATCCATTTGCAGTCCTTATTGAAACAACAGAGAGAAAAGTGTAGACATCAGCAGGAGTTACTTCTGAAGGAACATGAAGATTTGAAACAGGAAAGGCAGAAGTTTGAGAAAGAATGGGAAGTGCTGGATGAGAAAAGAAAAGAAATTAGTAAAGAACAGAGGAATATCGTTGAAGAAAAACAGAAGTTTGAAAAATTGCGGCAGTCAGAA
>SNVD02005568.1:0-10389 GCA_013180625.2 Boswellia sacra
CATATATATCATACCTTTATCTTATTTGATTCAAATATGAACAATAATGTCATATAATCTTATCTTTTTTCCTCCTATCAAAGAGAGTACTGTATGTACGTATAGTATCAGGTGTACATTAAGATATTTACCATACTATACTATGTATAAGATAATAACTATACTAGTCGTAATGACTCAGAAAACCAATAATCTTACAAGTTTTGGAATTGTCTCTATTCATTATATTACAAAAGTTTGATTGATGAGTTAAATTTAATTGATTTTGAATTATTAAAAGGTTCTCATGCTAAGGATTTAAATTTACCAACATTATAAGCACATTATCCTCATTTTTTTTAACTCTAGAAATTTTTGCTAGTATGAGAATTAGAGTTCATGATAAAGAAAGACAATAAAACTTCATTTTTATGTCTTTTAAGAAATTTCATTTATGGATGTCTAATAATAAATATTTGTATGGAATAATATAAATATGTGTTCAGAACACTTTTTAGGTACAAATAGCCCCATCTTGTAACTTAAAAATAAAGTTAAAATGTATGATTAACTTCCAAGTGCTAATTAGAAAAATTAAATATTTCTAATAGTTGAATCAAAATACATCAATGTTTAATAAGATTGTATTTACTATAATTAATTTTACAACAAAGAGAATGAAAAAAAAAACCGATATTTCAAGTAAAAATAACTCATTATCATATGTTATCGTTTTTTGATATAAATAATGGTTTATTTTCAATTTTAAATATTATGGAGGAAAGTTTACTATGGGCAAAAGAAAAATCAATAAATAAATAAACAACGCACATTTATGTAATATATATACAGTTATCAACACATGAGTGGCTCTCAACTGACCTAGCTGCTACCAAGCATGAATTTAACCTTTGTGATTTCCTAACTAACAATAAATAAAGAAAAATAAAGTTCATAAATAATTTCCATACTTATAAACGATCAAGTTTTATTTCAACCCATCCTTAAATTTTGAATAATCTAATTTGCCTTTTAGTTGTAAAAGCGAGAAGAGGACTAAGGATGAATGGCCGCACCAAAGAAGGCGAACAAAACTTGCCTCATACACTTACACTTACAAAGAGTGATGTAACTGTGCATAATTCTTTTCCTCTACTTGACGATACTCTAGGAAGACATGTCGAACGACAAGGCTTGAAATCCTGTTGTTGGATTGGGGATACAGGAAAAACTTATTCAGAAATCAAATTGGAAGCTTCAAAAATTGGTACAAAAAGATACCATTATTTTCTTGAAGGTACAGACGTATTGGTTAAAGATAGACAACTTCAAGCAAATGACGTTATTCAACACAAATATATGATCATCAAACTCGGAGAATGTTTTTGGCTGTATTAGAAAGGATAAGTAATTATGCTTTGTCCTTAATTCTTTTGTTTGATTGCATTAAACTTATGGTTCATAAATAATAGTGTTTGTTGATCTTCTGATAATTAATTGTTTTATTCACAAACGTTTGTCTAGAATATGTCAAATCAATGGCAAGCAAAGTTCAACACTCAATAATAACCGCTTGATGGCTTTGTTCGCTTATAACAAGATAGAATTGTCAATTTTTTTAATAATTATTAATATGAAAATTTTATTTTATTATATTACATGTAACTAATTTTTTGATTTAAATTCGCATGAGTAATAATGATTTTTTCTCTAAAAATAATAGTAATGTAATAGCGGATGGTAACCTAGAATTAAATAACCTAATCAAAAAAAATATTTAGGTATCGTAATTAATAATCAATTAATTTATCTTATTTATTGTTCCAGAGTGATAAGACTTTGAAGGAGAACATTGAGAAGATTAAGAAGAACGAGGATACTGATACCGAGGATTAGCAAGCAAAGCTCTAAGTCCACTTTAATAAATTAATTGGATTATAAATGCAACAAAATAAATGCTTAATCTAACCATATGTTTATGATAATAAAAATGAATGCTTAATGCAGTCCATACTACTAAGATAAAAATTTCCTTGGGTTGAGATTGTCAAAATAATACTTTTAATGATGATGATAATAATAAAGATCAATGGATTGCTGATAAATTATTTGGAATCATCTCAATTATATTGTGAAAGTTTGATTAATCATTTATTTAATTATTTTTGGACTTCTAAAAGAGTTTGTGTATTATAGATTTATTAGTCAGCTTTTTCCATCTTGACTCCCCTAAGTTATAAAATAATTAAAAGATATTAGAATTTTGAATAATTCAATATATTCTTTTTAATCAACACTCATTAATTAGTTTAAGAAAAATGTAGTTGGTCTACATTTTGCCAATTTGTTAACTAATTTCATGCCATTAAAAAATTCAAAAGATAAGCGTAATGAATTGTAAAAATAGTTTCACAATTTTTCTACAATTTTCAGATTCCAAATATTAACTATTCAAGTTAACTAAAATAAAAGATATTTCGCAAATATAAGCATAAATTTATTCAAGAGTACTGAACCAAATTATATATATATATATATATATATATGTATGTATGTATGTATGTATGTATATATATATATAGATATACATCTAGATGTGTATAAGAGATATATATATAGATATATATGTATGTATGTATGTATATTGCAATAATTCTTTATTGAAATTACCATTGTTCTAGCTAAAGACAGAAAATCAAATTGTATGATCTGTATTAATAATATTACAAAAGTTGATTGATCACTTAAGTTTAATTGATTTTAAAGTCAACTTTCCACTCTAATTATATATTATCTAACAAAGTCCTCTTCTGCGCAAAGGTTCTTATTAATTTATTTAGCTAATTAAGTAAATTGGAAAATCAAAATAACTATACTCCATTTTTAGAAGCCTCAACTGCAAGATATTTTTTTTTTCAATACTTACATATTCTGCTGGAAAGTTTTCTGTTGGAAATTAAAAATAATTAATTTAAAAAAAAACACACACACACACACAATCATGTACACGTGAGCATGTTCCAACTAAACCACCAACTAGCAAGCATGAATTTGAAATTTTGTGATCTCTGAACCACGAATAAATAACGAAATAGTAAGAAACAATCTAATATCGATAAAAATGAACAAAGAGATCACTATAACATTCAGAAATACTATTTACATACTTATCTGAATTTACTCTATAGATTAGCTTGTATAGTAAAGTGATTTATTATTGATCTCTTTATAACATTTTCAAATATGAATCATTATAATTAAAAATACAGATAAAAAAGTGATTATTTCATATTTAACAAAAAGTATGTGAAATAAAAATTTTAAATATAAAATATTTGGTAATGTTTAGTGTATGTTGTATTCTATGAACATATTAATAAATTTATTACGAAGATTTTTAATTTTTTTAACCCAGCCAAAATAAATATCTATTGATGTTATCAATTATCATACGTTCACTAAATTTAATTGAAATTCAGCCTCCAAATTTTTTTTTTTGCCTTTGTGTTCATAAGAGTAAAAAGATAAATGGATAATTTACAGGTTGTGTATGCGTGAGTCATTCAATAAATGTAGTTCCCATTCTATTTGCTTTTTAAGCAATTCTATCTCTCCGACATGATTAACGTTAAATCAAGTTGGTCCAATATATATAGTTTAGTGTGAGCAGAACGCTAACGTGCAGCGACGCTTGAAGGGGAAATTGATGTTGGAACTTCTCTTAAGCAATTAACCTAAAGTATTTAAACCAACAAATATTAAAAATAACCGAGATTACAAAATACTAAACGGATGGAGAGATCGTAACTCGAAATTTTACAAACCAAGAAATGAAAATTCTTAAAAACAATTTAGGATAAAATTTTACAATTCATGTACAAAATTTTATGGAATGGGGTTAACAAGCAATGATAATGCACGATCTCTAGTCTCTCGGTTGCTAACACCATGTCCATCTCCATGCTCATACATGCGTAGCCCGATCATCATCATGTTCATTGCAGATCTCTTAAAAGTGTTGGATAAATGAGGGTTTTCAATTTGTTCTTTATTCATCTTCAGCCATGTTGTTGTAATCAATTCCTGTCAGTGTTCACGAGCATCTTCTTCCCTCATCACGAGCATCTCCAGTTCATGCATATAACATTGGATGGACTTAGCAACATCTCCCCTCTTCAACTCATCCTAATTAATCAAGAAAAAAAATGACTCTAATCAGTTAGCTGATGCATACAAGGAAATATGGACACTGTAATTATCTATCCTTGTTGGAAAATTTATAGATTTTATACCGTTGAAGTTCCAAGGTCGTCAGAATATCTATTTATAGTTGCAACCCATTTGATTATATTGTGATATTCTTGTAAGGGCTCATATGCATCCTTATTTGTAGCCTTTTGTAAGGAAAAAAAATATTCATGCACTTGTACCAAAGGTAAGCTTATTGAAGTCCATGCATTATCCATGTATTCTCCGAGGGCTGGAGTGTATCCGCTATGGTACCACTTTGCCTCCACCAAATAGCATTTGCATAAATCTGCCCACTGAAGCAATTTTGCAATTAATCATTTAAGTAATGACTTCTAGTTAATAACTTTATCACTAATCATATCGAAATTAAATTAAACGAAATTTACTGCTTTCTTCAGGCAAGGAATGATGTGCATTTCACGTTCTATGAGAGCATCGAAAGCGATTTCGTTAGTGGAATTATGGAGAGCAAGAAAACATATTCTCATAGAGTGTGGAAGTTGATCCATTGCACTGACGTCCCATCTAAAATTATTATAATATATAACCTTCAAATATATTAATAAAAAATGAGGATAAATATAAATGCAATATTGAATCTATATATAACTACCAACCTCTCGACGGCACTTATAAACAGCTCAAGTTCATCTAAGGTGCCATAGATATCATCAACTACTGTTATTAAACCAGCCAGCTTGGCGAGCAACCTCGTGCAATATGCAAACTGAGGCTCGAATGCTGTCGCCACGTCCCATAAAAAAAACTCCATCACTCTGTCCCGTACAAAACTCAATTTCTCACCCAGACAAGTCTTCTTCCACCACCTTAATTTACATGAAAAGAAGAGTAACTATTTATTGGGGTTATTGTGTTGTTCAGCTCCCAAATCATCAGAAAAATAAGACTAACTCGTACCTTGACACATCCTTCAGATCTTCTTGGTGCGTTGCTTGAACAACGTTGTAATCCAATGTAGCGAACTCGAGCAATAAAGTGTTCATGTCCTGGCTTCTTTCATACTATGAACCACCTTGCCTCCAGTCTCACCATTCTCCAATTTAGTGGAATCTCCAATGCGTGGTTCACCATTGTAGAAAGATAGTTATCTTTCTCATGACGGAGCTTCGTATATTTTTCAGGTATTTAGTGGTGAAATTTCTAGCATCATAGAACATACTTTCTTCTCCTTCTTTTAAAAGATGTACAGCTTCAAACAGATATCAAATTTCCTTGCAATCGTCGTAGAGGGATGGCTTAAAGTTTCCCTTGTCATCCCTAAATTCACTGAAAATTTCTGCAAATTAAAATATATAGCACATATTATTTCATTACCATGCTGAATTTATAAGAGTGCCTCATCAATTAATATATACCTGCTGATACATCATAGCCCTGTTGTCTTAGGAGTCTAAATTCAAGAGCCACGGCATATAAACCGTGTTGTTTTTGTTTACAATTTCTAGGATTGTTGCTGTGTATTGCATTCAGAATTGTCTTCATTTCATCCTCAAAAGTGATAAGATACTCCAAGTCTTTGCAAGAAATCAATGAGCTCCAGTTGAGGTAAAGGATCTAACACGGTATCAAGCATCATTCTCACTTTTTCCTTCAGCTTTTCAGCTCGTTTGGCAAATGATTCTCCCTACATAACAAAGATATTTACTTACAACAAACAAAATTTGTATGTGGGCATTACATTAAAAATATTGACAAAACAATCAATCATACCGCGTAGTTGCTCGTAAGTGATTGAACATTATCATTACTCCACGTAGTCGGATGGTAATTGGCTGATCGCCTAACCACATCGTTTCCAAATGGTAATGAAGCTGTAGCCGCCGGAGCCATCTTGAGAGGTTTTGAGATCGGGATATATTCTGAGTAATGTTGGTTTAGGTGAGACAAGACTGGTGAATTGTAATTGTATATATAGTCCTGCACTATATATTGCCTAATAAAGAATATATTCTCATTGTACTTGTTTCTTTAGTCATAATCATCTATATAAAATTTCAACATGTAAGAATCTTTCGGAATCGATTCAGAATATAATATTTTACTGCTGCAATATTTTAATGGAGTGATAAGGGCTGCTTGTTCAGCCGCCCAATAGTGGTAGCCGGCGGGTAGATTAGTCCAACAATTTTCTTTCATTTTTCAGAGTCAAATGTTACCTTCATTTTTCACAGCCCACAGCACCCTCTGATTTCTTGCCATCGCATTATTTGATCTCCTTGTCCCATTTGTTTGGGAAAACAAAGCCAGATTTCCTTGCTGGCGAATTAAATTGAAGAAAATCTGAGTCCGTCAACAACGCGTTTTTAACCGTATATAAATAAAGGCTTTAAGGTCTTTCTATTTAGGAATATTTTACTATAAATAATAATAATAATAATAATAATAACTGTAGCCCTATGTGCAAGAAATATCAACCCAAACTAATTATGAAAAGAAAATAAAAAAGTTTAGTAAAATTACTGTGTTAATTAAAAGTCATAAAATTGCATGTGACAAATTTGAATTTCCTACTCTAATTATGAATAGAAGAACTAAAATAGACATTATTTTTTAAATTATTATTTAAAATCACAGTAAAATTAAATTGATTTAGATGAGATATTTAACATCATAACAAAAATTATAACATTAAATATATTAAAATTAGCAAGTGATGCAACCATTACCAATATGATTGGCTAGGACTAATCATCTGATTATCTAAGGGTGGCCTTTTTTAAGAAAAAGATTATTACTTGTGGCGATGGAAGCATTTTGTGTGCTGTTCCGCAAAACATCGAAGTAAATAAAACAGTTTTGACCACCAAAATTACCGTCAGTGGTCATGTCACTAGAAAAGCAATGTCACCGAACGGCCAGCGATGACAATCTTTGGTGGCAGCATTTTACATTTTCGAAATGATCATAATTAACCTGTGTAATTAAATTTTTATTTACTAAATAGTTCATTAATTAGAAACTTTATCATTTAAGGATTTGTTTTTTTACTTATAATTATATTATTCCAAAAGGATAGTATTAGAATTTAGCACCCTCACAAATTAGTTTTTCAAATTCTAATTCTGTAAAGTTGTGGGAATGGCTGTGGTACATTTGATGTACCATACATCAATTTATATAAAAATTGTAAACAGATATATAAAAGTTGTAAATAGCCGATATAAAAGTTGTCATACAATTTTTATATTTATTGATTTATGATTTTATATAATTATAATTTTTAACTTTTATATAGTTATTAACAAATTTTATTTATGAATTTACGATTTTTATACAAAAATTATACTAGACCGATATACTATTCAATTTATTGATTCGTGAATTGCTCATTGAGTTGTTGACTACCTGCCTTTGAAATTTAATGCAAAAGTCGAGAGTCGTGCTACAGTACAGCGGCTGTACCGGTACAGCCGTTGTACTGTAGCGTATAAAAATCGTAAATACACTTTTAAAAATCGTAATCCAACTGAAAAAATCGTATTTACGACTTTTACATATTTTCTATTTATGACTTTTGTACACTTTTTTACATACAACTTTTATTCATTCGTTTACGATTTTTGCACACATGAACAGTGACTGTACCGATACAGCCACTGTACCATAGTTTTTCCCAAAAATTGATTATCTAAAAATCAGTTTTTCTTAATATACTTATCAGATATAAATAATTGTAGATTTTTTGGGAAGGGACGTCAAATAACACTTTACAATTATTTCATTACTTTTGAATATATCAAAGAAAGATGGGCAATGAAAGACGGCTCAATTATTTGATCAGATATATATACAGTTCATGTATACATCAAATTAAGGAGAGGAACTTCGGTGCATCCGCTGCACGGTGCAGCATGCCGAGTTGGCCCAATGGGTAGTAGCCAGCTCGGTTCCAGCAGCTGAGTTGGCTGTTGCCCATTGGGCCAGCTTGATACGCTGCACGATGCAGCGGATGCACCGAAGATTTAGCCCAAATTAAGGGGAGGCAGTAGAACAGAGGAGGCTGTGAAAGCTTCTCTCCAGAATAATCTAGCTGCTTCTGTGTCAAAATACAAAATCCTCAAAAGTCAATAATAATAATAATGATAATATTATAATAGGATCGTCTTTAGTTTTTTAAAAAAAGTTGAAACAGGTGTGCGCGCGAGCGCGCCAGGAAGCTACTTACCCGTGGACAAAGAATGGTTTGGTCAGAGTTAGAGATGTTTTATCAGTGGCGGTTTTCTCGACACCCTCAAGATTTCCAAGTTACGAGAAATCCGGTAGTTTTGCAAACTGTCACTGACCTCTCTTTGTTTAAAAGTCGTTAATTATAAACTCCATATTTATTAATTACTAACACCAAATCAAATCTTGAATTAATTTGGTGCAACCTCTTAGTTTTGAGAATTACAGTAAACCTCTATATGTCTCAAAAACTATAAAATAACCTCTTACCATTAATTAATATCAATTTAATTTAATTAGAATATTGGAAAAATTATCTAATATTGATTTAGTTAATGAACAATGATCCGTGAATAGAGGGAGGTCACTGTTACTTTGCATAATTATGGGGTTTATAACTGTTTAACCGACTCAGAATTGTTGGAGAACCCCTTACATATCCATTGCTGAGATTATATTATATTAGATGAAGTAATCTAACACATAAGATATAAAAAATACATTATTGCGCGTTAGCTGTTTGACCCAGTAATCGATTTGGAAAGACCAGTTAGTCAATTAAACTCTAGGGTATCAGGTTTCACCTAAGTTATCCACTCTATTATCCAATCTAATTCAATTAATGCTCATCAACCTTGTTGTCAACCAATTTCTCTAAAGTATTTGTTATTCTTTTTCAAGCAACAACAATGTATATTTATAGGGAGAATCATATCTCTGTCTCATCTAACAGCCTATAAATATCCATCAAGCACAAGAAATCTTATCAGATTGCACAAATCACAATTATATTTCTTTCTCATATGAGTTTATGGTGAATTAATCAAGGACTAATATAAATTAACTCCTCAATCTAATTTATATCTCTAATCATGCAATAGTTAGCCAGACCATCACAAGCATTACAAGAAATTGAATAAATATTAATATATATTGAATGGAAACAATAGAGTATCAAACTTGGCTGCATCCTAACCCTAGAAAAAGAGATTTAGTTTATAATGTAAAGAAAAATAACATAAGAAAATCGAGTAGCATTCATGGATTATAAAGAAGGAAGAAAGACTTAGGGAACTTGAAGATTCTCCTTGAATTGTGCCTCCAAGGGTTGTAGATTACTTCCTTGCCTCCTAAGCACCTCTAATGATGCCTATGATGCTCTAAAGAAGGCCTAAAACTCGTCTATTTATATTCTACAAAAGAAAGAAGTCAAATTCGAGTTGAAAGAGGAATCCTGAAAATATCCAAAATTGGCCTTGCGTAGGAGCGCAACTACAGTGGTGTGGGAGCACCAACTTTGTGGTTGCATGAAGTTTGTTGTTCTTGATCTCGCGCCGCTGTGCCACTTTGTGTTGCGCTGGAGCACAAAATTTCTGATTTCGAGTCTATAATTGTGTATTTCTCGCTATTGTGCCATGTACTTTGTGCAAGAGTGCCAACCTTCTGATTTGGAGATCCAGATTTTTCCTTTTTTGGCCTTATTTACTCCTAGTTTTGATGTGCTTTATTAGGATTCTAATTCCTTTCTAAAGAATCAGCATTTAACTAAAATAGCTGGCACATTAGTTTATCTTTATTTTACTCAAAAACTAGTCAAAAATTAAATTTAAGTGTATTAAATTTTGTGAATAAAATTCACCAACAAAAAGAGTTATGTAGTGAAAATTATGATCAAAAGAGTAAAGGTAGCGTAGAGCAAAAATTCTAAAAAGGTGAAAGAGAGTACATAAGTCAGAGACTTTGCGCCCCTATGTGATTTCCTTTGTGCCACTACGACTTAAAATCACGATTTTTTCCGATTTTGGAGTCCTAAAACCCTGCACTTATAAATAAGACTTCATAAAATGTGTTTGGGAGTTCCAAGGGGCCAAGGAGGCCAAGGAGGATGGTTGGAGCAAAATTTCTTCGTCTACAAACTAGTTTTTCTTTCTTTTCTCCTAGTCTTTATGTTTAGAATTATGATTTATGTTTTGT